>JAXASZ010000991.1:0-65310 GCA_038407095.1 Ceratocystis destructans
GGGGGGGGGGGGGGGGGGGGGGGGGGGGGTGGGGGGGGGGGGGGGGGGGGGGGGGTTACGCACCCTGGTAGATTTCACTAAACAAAACGACGCCGGGGAACTTTCTACGGCAGAGTCAACATCAGGGAGCGCGGCATGAGTCAAGGTCTAGGCCCAAGTTGTATGCGCCAACGAGCTGTTTGAGGAATAGGAGGACAGACGTACGCGTTGGGGAATTGGGGGATGGTCGGGTGGAAGACAAAGATTCCTAAGCATGTGTTAGCACAAGCACTTGCGTGCAGCAGAGCTGTAGTATATGAGCCCAGTGTTTTACTCACGCATAGTGCTTTCTTTGCCGTCGGCAGCTGTCTGCACGTCGACGTGAGTCTCTTTGATAAGCATTATGTACACTGGGTTTGTAGTATTGTGAGGGTGGGTGCGTGAGTGTGGGTGCGTGAGTGTGAGTGAGTGTGCGTGAGTGTGCGTGAGTGTGCGTGAGTGTGTGTGAGTGTATGAGTGTGAGTGAGTGTATGAGTGTGTACGTATGTACGTGTGTGTGCTTTCAGGATACGTCACGATAGCAAAATCAGAAGTAGATCAGGAAGTTGATATACGTGACCAAGACGCCAAAGCTCAAGTTCATAGTCCGCTTACTGCATAGCAAGTATTATAAGTCACACGCAGCAAGCAAGCTTCATTTGCATGTCATGCTGCAAGGGTGGGGTAGCTCCGCCAGCCGGCTGTGGTGCTATGGCAGCTGCTCCCAGCCGGCGCCGGAGAGCAGAAAAAAGCGGGGCACAGGTCATCTTGGGCTTCACTCCAGAGCGCCCATCAAGGCAAAAAGGCAACGTAAGAATGGCAGTGTCTATGTCTATAACAAAAGCAACCCAAGCTTACCATTGCAAGAACGCACAAGATGTCGTGAGTCAAGTACACAAGAATAATGATGATACGGACTGGGGTTAAGTTTCCTCGGGTCCTACGGCCGTGGACTTGTCGACCATGCGCTGTCTGGCGGCTGGCTGTTGAAGCGCACCACATCAGGTAAGAACAGAGCCAAGGCTAGGCAACGTCACAGCTCCCCCGAAGACGTGCAGTCTCTGTGCAGCTACCCAGCCGCCTATCACAATGGCTCCGCATCCACGCTGACTGTTCCCTTTGTCTGAAACTCTGCAAACCCCCAAGCCTCCTGCACCCGCCGCCCCAGCGCGATACTAGCGAGGTAGGTAGAGACACCTACCTATCTGTGTCTGATATCCGCCACAGCCGGGAGGGGGTCATGCCGTAGCAGACTCTTGGAATGCTGTTATCTATTCTCGCTATTCCTGCTATTGCCTATCAGACGCCCAACTCCCGCGCCTTCATCCCAGGCGGATGTGCCACAACGGGCTGCCGGCGGATGGCCATTGAAAGGGTCACGTGACATACTATTGTGTGGCAGTGCCGGGCAGCTAGAGACAGCTGGAGAAACGACATGTTTGGACAGTGTGGCAAGCCTGGCAGCTGGAGACAGCTGGAGAGGAACGGCATGCTTGGACAGTCTGCCACAACAACACGAAGAACAACGCAGAGCCAGGACTACAGCAACAGCGACTTCAACGATGTTTGTTTGCGCTGCGCATGAGTGAGTTTTTTTTGGGCCTTTGGCGACAGCGCGATGCCTTTTAGTCTAGTGAGAGGGCGTCACGCTATCACGAGAGAAGGGTTTGCGGTGTTGGTAGTGATTGCTAGCTGCACCCAATCAATAGCTAACAACACGTGAAAACCCCCTCCCCCCCAAAAAAAAAGAATTAAACGACCCAGCCTTTTGCATTTATTTTTTATTCATTTTTTTCTGTCCGCTTCGAAACCCCTCTCTGAGTTCTCTCTACTTTTCTCTGACTCTCTTGTCTTCCAACTCCCGGCTCTTTGTTGTCCCTCCGTTCCCCAATTTATTCTCTCCATTATTTCTCTCCGCCAGAAATTCCTCGACGATTTTTATTTTTCTTTTTTAATTCTTTTTTATTTCCACATCAAAACTCATTTTTTTCCAACATCCAACAATCTTGCAATTGGCCTTTCCCCCGGAATTTCATAGCGCCTATTATTTTTCCTCTTTTTATTAATCCCTTTCTCGCTGCTTTTTGATCATCATGGCTGGCGGCAAGGGCAAGTCCGGCGGCAAGAGCTCCGGTGGAAAGACCTCGGCCGATGGCCCCAAGAAGCAACAGAGCGCTTCGGCCCGCGCAGGACTCCAGGTAAGCATTTATGTCTCTAGATATTATTTTCATGGGCATCATGGCCGTTGCAGCGGGGAGCAGTGATGGTTAAAGCGATCGGCTTGATGAGAGGGGAGGGAGGGGGACCCGGTACGATGAACAAAACAACAGACAGCATGCACCTCTCTATCCTCGAAATCTCGCAAAGGCGCGCACTTTATACGAATCGACGATTAAGAAAAAACCCTGCGACCATCGATTACAAGCGATTCATCTATTTGCGATGCGTCCCCGGTCGCGCGCTGCATTTACTAGCTGTGACTATCGCTCAAGCTGGGGGAAAAAAAAAAGCTAGCGCCATATGCAGCTGACCAACGAGCAAATTAAGCGGGATTCTTGCCCCTCCCCTCTCTTCGCTGCGCCATCACGTCTGTCCCGTCCTCGTCGTCATCCGTTCTCTCTCTGCTCTTGCCTTGACGCGTTCTTTTTTGCCGTGCTCGCCCTTTGTGACCGCGCCCTGTCGACACATTTATTCTCACCCGCCAAATTCCCAGCACAATACCCACCCAAACGATACAGCCAGCCAGCCAGCCAGCCAGCCAGTCAGCCATATTCACAAGCGCACATAGCATATCCGTCTTCGCCTCAGATGGCCCTCCGGCGTTAGCTTTCTCTGATTGGCTGACTGTGGGCTTTGGGTGGTTCTTTGTGCTGTGTCTGCATTCCAGCGAACGCGCATCTGTCTGTTCCTCTGGCTAACTAGCCCGCGGTCTGGCTGTATGGCCTTTTCTGGGCCTAAGCGGGTGGATAAAGCGTAGCAATGGGATGGATGTGGAGAGCTAGTGATCTGTGACCCGTTTACTCCTTCAAGCCACGCCTGGCTAGCCTTGGACACTCCAAATAAACTAACGCGTCTCTCTTTTCCGAACAGTTTCCCTGCGGTCGTGTCAAGCGTTACCTCAAGCAGAACACGCAAAACAAAGTGCGTGTCGGGGCCAAGGCCGCCGTCTACGTCACTGCTGTTCTAGAGTACCTAACGGCTGAAGTATTGGAGCTGGCGGGCGTAAGTCTCTTTTATCCCCTCTCGCTACATGAATACACATACTAACATACATATCTTGGGCTCAACTAGAACGCCGCCAAGGATCTCAAAGTCAAGCGTATCTCTCCCCGTCATCTACAGCTAGCCATCCGTGGTGACGAAGAGCTGGATACGTTGATTCGCGCAACCATTGCCTATGGTGGTGTGCTGCCGCATATCAACCGCGCCCTGCTTCTCAAGGTCGAGCAGAAGAAGAAGAAGGCTGCACAGATTGCTGCATAAAGCAAAATATTGAGAGGGGATATAGATGCCTATGCTCCTCTCTGCTTAAACTCTTTGGTCACAGTATTTCTATGCCATTTTTGCTTGGTCTCTTTCTATTCCTTCCTGTATCTTTCTTTTTGTCGTCGTCCCCTCTTCTCGCCATCTCCGCCTTTTTACGCCGATTCTTCTCTGCTCTTTTCTTCTTTTTTCTCTGTCCTCTCTCATTATGCCTTTCCGCCCCTCACTCACTACTTCATATCCCTCGCCCCTCCTCACTTCATGTTTCCCGTTCGTGTCTTATGCTCATTCCTATTTTGGTTTTCTTTTTTCTTTTCCCTCTCTCATTTCCTTCGTGCGTTACTTGGGCTGTCTGTATGCTGGTAGTTTCTTTGGGGGTATCAATTGTATTTTTGCCTGTACGTTTTTCCCTTGATACCACATGAACCTCATTTTAAGTGTAGTGTACGTAGATACGTGCGACTAGCCTGAATTTCGAAGCCACAGTTTGTTCGTTCCCAATTTCTAAATCTTTATCTGGAGTCTAGCCGGCCCTACATACTACTACTACTACTACTACTACTCAATGTCTTCTGCAATGTCTTGTGAATGTAGTCTATAGCCTATAAATGCAGTAGTGTGTGACTCGACGTGTTCTTTGCCAACCGAAGAGGGGGTTTCAAGTTCAACTACGACTAGACGTACCGGCAACGACGCTATGGCAGCACTGCAAGTACTATGGAAGTTACAGTGGCCTGGATGTACACAGAAGTAGGTAAATGTGAGGAAGAGGAACAAAAGACATGTATATATTTCTATACATCGATACATGAGGACACGCCTGTCGTCCTCCAAATAACGCTCAAGTCGAAGACCAAGATAGAAGCCGGGGAAGACCCGGATGAAAGAAAGAAAAAAGGATTCAATTGTTTGCTAACAGTCCAGCAGAGTCTTACAGACAAGAACGTTTGCGTCTGTGTCTATAAAGACCAGAAGAAAATGCACAACGATCAATCCCCGCCTCTCAAATACGGCAGGGGTCCGGGACACCGCAAAGTGGTGCGGTGCAGACACAAATGCAAAAATAGAGGTAAGATGGCCCCTTGAAGAGACCACAGAAAAGGCTGGCAATAGCAGGGTGTGGGGGAGGTCCCAGTACTCAATCCTGAATCAATAGGAGAGCACAGAGTGCCCCAGCTAAACAAAACAGAAGGCGTCTATTACCATAGACATAGGGCCGGCCCACGTGGAAATGTATTAATGCCAGGGCGGCACAGAGCTCAATCAGGAGAGAGCTCGATCAGGAGGGGCAGCAATAGTATGCTCTCGGCGCAGTGTGAGAGCAAACTGCAAATGGGAAAAGGGTATCTTGAGACACCAGATGATAGGCGACTTCACTGGCTACTAGTGAAAAGTCATTGTGCCTGCGGCTCAATCCTACGGAGAGCAGCGAGGAAGATGCAGAGGGCGTAATTTTCCAGCTCCAGTCTAAATCAATGAGGGAGCAAGAGGGCTGCAAGGGCGTCGGGGCTATATATGGACGGACACGGCCAGTAGTTAGACTCTTGTCTATCGTTTAGTTTGAGGCCGTCGGGAGTTTACCATTCTGGCTCGCTCTCTCTGTAATCAACTTTGGAGGCAATCACACCACCCTGCTCGACAGCATTAATCACACGAATTGCAGCTTGCAGGCCATAGGTATATGTATAAGTCCACATCCACCCGTCCTCCTCGGTTTCTCGGATTTTCTCCAGTTGTGTCTCGGCGTACCATGACTCGAACTTGCACTCCCGCTCAACCATATGACGCAAGCAAGCATGGCAAGCAGCGCGGCCCCCCGCGCCAATCTGCAGCATGCACGGGGCATTCTTAGATAGCGGGCCTGCAGTCCACCGCGACAGGAAATGCGGCGTGAACCACTTGTACAGCAAGCGCGGCGTGGGAGTGGCAGATGGGACCGCATATAGACAAACTGAGCGGCTCAGCAAATGCACAGGCCGGAAGTTTGACGGCAAGGCAATAAGCACCTGGTTGTGCGCAATGGGCGAGTCAGGGGGGAAGTGCGGCGCTGGGGGGTACCTCAGCGCCGTGGCCGGCGCGTGGACGGAGCGGAGGTTGTAGTGGATGGTCATGATTGAAGATTTAACCCGTGGACCAGGTGTAAGCAGCAGCAGGAAATACGGCAGAAAAAAGAGTAACTAGAATGTATATCTGAAAGGTGATGTAAACGAAGAGTACAGCCGAAGGTAGAATAGTGAGCACAATATCTGGTAGGTAGCAGGAGGATAGAGAGTGCATAGTTTGTGAGTGGAACAAGCTGTGAGGTCCGGGTAGATGGGAAGAAAACCAAAGTCGGACGGGGAACTCACCATCTGCAAAGCGGTTGGAAGTCCCGGTTTTTATACGTCTGCCATGAGGGTACTGCAACCGTCTCGACCATCTGTCTACATATAGGTTGTGGACAGTTTCCGGGGACATGCGATGTTAGTCCCATATTTTTGTGGGTACCCCGAAGCTCCATTTCCGAATTGCAGCGGATATCTGGCAACGGACATTAGCCTAGCGGTAGCGCCGGTTGCAGTCTTTGTTGCTTGCAGAGCCGCTGTGTTGAGGAGAGGAGAAGAGGCTGGAAGTTGCAGCCAGCATGCTTTGCGGTGCAGAAGCAAGAAATAGAAGAGATAGAAAACTACGGATGCACCAGCATTTGAAAGGGGGGGGGGGCAGAAGAGCTCATGTACGAAGGGTCAAGACTTGGGAGTCAAAGTCCTGACCGCCGAAGTCGGGAAGTGAAGTGACGTTCACGTATCCCGGCGGGTGTTAGTGGGAGGCTACTAGAGACCAACCTAAATAGTGGAGATGCGCTACTCTACGTACTGTGACGAGAGCAGCCGGAATATACTATTAATATACCTGACTATAAGTGTGATACTAGGGTATAGGGTTAGGAAAGCGTGTGACTCCAGGGCTAGCTCTAGTTTGGGATTGTGTATTGGTTGTCCGAGTCTTTTGACTTTAGTTGAAACTTGGTGTTGCTGTTATCGTCTCGTCTCGTGTGTTTGTGTGCTCAATCTGTATTGTTATGGCGTGCTGTTGTCATTGTAGGCTGGGATGCGTGAGATGCCGCAACCAGACACAGACACACACACACAGGCCTACCTAGGTCAACTGAGTATGCGGCCTTGCAAGTTGTTTGTTGTTTTTGCGTGGGAATTACAGAGAGATGGGCAGAAGGAGAGGGAGAATATGAGGGGGAGGGGTCTTGTCTCGTCTCATGTCTTATTTATTTTGCAGGCATAAATACAATACGAAAAAAGATATTTGACAAACACGTGCAGAAGGCAAGAAAAAGAAGGATAAGAGAACAAGGCTGGAGTTGATTAGGGGGAGACAAGAGGAGAAGAGAAGAAAAAAGAAGGGGACAGCAGGCTGGTGGGTGCGTGTGGTAATTAGAATAACGGCAATATTAAGGCTTGTATGTGATCATCAAGGCCTGCGTTGCGGTGGGAGTGCGGCTGCGCCTGCGCCTGCGCTCTTCATTTTCTTTTCTTCTTCTGCTTCTTCTTTGCTTCGGAAGTCCCTTGGTTAATGCGAACAATGCACGGAAAAAGGCCCATTGTTTATTGTTTATTATTTATTTATTTTCTTTTTGTGTTGCTATTTTCTCAGGGGAACGAGAGACAGGGTCAATGGTACAAATGGAAAGGGGAGTCAGGCATAATAATTGACGACGGGAACAACAAGCTGGCAAGTTAATATTGCAAAACGAGTATTTATTTTCCGATATTTTATTGTTACAGACAGAGCTAAAGACGGAGAAGAGGGATAAGAAAATTGAGGCCTCGGGGTTGGAAATGCATCATGGGCTGAGCTGAGCCACGCCAATACAGCTAGAAAAGACGGCGATAGAGACGCAGCCATGACGGGCCAATCTTGTTGGTTTGCTGCTGTTTTCCTGTCTTTACTCGAGCAGGGGAGAAGAGGAAAAAAGGAAGAGGGAGGGACAGAGGGGGACAGAGAGGGACAGAGAGGGACAGAAAAGCTCAAGAAAACAAAAGCGAGGCTCTTTGGTGAGGAGCAAGACAAGAACGAGGAGGAGCGAAAAGGATGAGGAATGCAGCTTTGGGGTCGGATTTCTCGTAAGGCGTAAGGGGCAAGGCAGGCACAGGCAGGCACAGGCAGGCAAGCAGCAGGCAAAGTTGATGACAATGTGTCTGTCTATCTGTCTCTTTGGCTTGTCAAAGATACTGGCTGGTTGGATGGCCGACAGGCTGGGCTGGGCAGTAGTCTCGCCTAGGCCTTGGCTGCTGCTGGCCATATCAGGAGACCGAGACCTGAAGATCAAGACCCTGTTTCTTCATCTCCCCCCTCTCTCTCTTGGTTTTCTTCTTTATCATCTCTGTCAAGGCGGAAGGAATACCGGAAAGGTAGAGACGGAGCAGGGACGGGGAAACGAGGATTGGGATTGGAGGGGAGGGGGAGGAGTTGGAACGAGGTATAGGAAGGGTGTGGTGGTAGGCGATCTGGAACCAGATTCAGCCTGATCTGACCATCTAAATTATCATCATGGCTGATTGATGTTGTTGGTGTTATTGTTATTGTTGCTACCGCTGTCGCTGCTGTGCTTTGTTGTTGGCGGTTCCTTATGCTCAAGGCAAGTCCCTGGTACTCAGCCTGGGGTGCAAGCTCAGGCTATGGGGGAGTACTCGGTACATGGCCACAATGTGTGAATGATGGCCCGCTTTTTATTTCATGCAGGGTTTGCTGGGAGTTCAAGTGTAGAGGTCCTAGCTTTGGTTTTGTGCCGTGTGAGAGTGGAAGAGGGAAGCCAAGTACACAGAGTTGCTGTTGACGTTGACGATGTTTTGGTGATGATGGTGCTGGGTCGTGATGTGCTGGTTGCGTGTCTTCTGATGTGTGGATTTGGCCCTCCCGCCCCTGTATCTTTAGCACCTGATGCGCTAGGGTGTGCCGCTGTGCACCCTCTCCCCAGGACACGACTGTGCTGTAGGTTCGAGCCCACCGTCTGAAAGTCCTTTTACCAGTCGCCCAACTTTAATTAACTGTTTTGCCATTGGCTCTGGGCAGTACTTGTGCTCATTAATTTCTTTTTGGGGGTATTTTTTGCTGCTTTAACTCTCCTTTTCTTTTAATTATTTTAATTATTTTAATTAGTGCTTTTTATGTTTTTATGTTGATGTTAATGTTGATGTTGATGTTTTTATTTTTGTTTTTATTTTTATTTATTTAGTTTTTAATTCTTTTTTGGGGGGTTTTTTAGTTTTTTTTTAATTTTTAATTTTTAATTTTTGATTTTTAATTTTCTAATTTTCTAATTTTTTAATTCTTGAATTCTTTTATTCTTTTTTTTTGGCATCGTCTTTTTATTCTTTTTTTCCCGTACTCTTTCAACTTCTCAAAAGTCTGTTGCTTCGTTGTTTTTAACTTTTACTTTTATTTTCCTTTCCATTCTTTTTATTTTTTTTATTATCACGAGCTTTTCTTTTCCTTTCCTCTTTTTTGCATGTATGGCGTTGAATTGAAGATTTTGACTGCCTCAAAAAGAGAATTAAGAATAAGTTTTTAAAATCTTTTAAAAAAAAATCACGACAGAAAGAGACGAACAACGACGACGACGAACAGCGCTACGAAACACACGAATTGACGTGAATTAAACACGATCTTTTTTCTCTTCCCTTCGTCTTTTGCTCCTGCAATCGAAACGGAATCCCTTAAAATTATAGACACTAAAGAAATCATTTAGCAGCTTTTGCTTTTTTCTCTAATTTTGTTTTGTACACGCCATCACTTCCTCATCAGCTACAGTGCCGTCATCCATCCCATCCATCACCAGCTCTTTCATCTACGCTCATCCCAAGGCTTCTTCTCTCCTGGCACCTTGCTCTCAATCATTCCCTTATTCCTTATCTCCATCCGGTCCCCCGATCCCGCTCGACCCGATCCATCTCGACTGTTCCAAACTCGCACGCTTCTACCTCCTTATTCTACGGCCGTCACCCCCCTTATTATTTTTTTTTTCTCTGGCCCTGTGTCCCCGCCCCGCCCGCCAGCTGTCTGTCTTTATCCGACAGTTGCTGTCTGCCTTCGCCAGAGTGCCAGAGTGACAAAGCGTGTATTTTTTCTCTTGAGACTTGGTCAGCCTCAGTATTGAGTTGAAGCACCTGCACTACTACTACCACTACTACTGCTGCTACTCCTACTCTTACTACTATTACTACTACCTTGCACTTCGCTATTCCCTAGAAGATTCTCTTCTATCCCCCTCTCCCCTCTTCCCCTCTTCTCCTCTTCTCTCGCTCTCCCTTGTCCGCCCGCAATGAGCACCCAACCGCCTCCGCCTCACGACATCTATGTCGAGTATCACCAACAGCTGCCTCCCCCCAGTCGGTCCCCCAACAGCTCGAGACCTTCTCCCAGCCACTATACCACTCCTGGCTTTGCCTCTACTATGACTCTTCCCCGTCATGCTCAGAGAGGCTACGAGACTCTGGGGTCGTCGGCCCTCTATACCGACCACTTGTCCAATGGCTACCGGTCCATGGACCACCTGTCCAACTCCAACCCGCCGAGTGCTAACCCTGCTAGCAACACTGGCAGCAGCACCACCGGCGGCGGTGTGTCTCCTGCCAATAGCATGGCGTACGGATATGAAAACCCCAGCTCCAACAACAACAACAACAACAACAACAACAACAGCAACAACAACAACAACCACACTCACAATCCAGGTGCCTGGACCTACTCAGTCGGAAACGTAGCCACTATTAATGGCTCTCTGAACGGGGCCAGCCGCCAGCGGCCTATGGCGCGCCGCGCAGCCCTACCAACGGTAAGTCTCAATCCAAGCCTTTGCAGCGAATGAGGCTCTACCACGCCATATTCCTCTTGTTTGTTGTGTATCTTTTGCTTTTGCCTCTGTTTATTCCATTGCTTTCCCTTGTTCCCTTGTTCCCTTGTTTTTTTTTATTTTTTGTTTTTTTTTCACTCACTGTCCCTCAAACTCGTACAAAAATGTCTGCTAACTAACATCTCCTTAGGGCTGGGCCGACAACTCATCTCTCGCCATGCACTCACACTCCCCCCAGTCCGCCTTTGCTCCCCACAGCCTTGGCTCCAGTCACAGTCACAGCCATCTCCCCGCCGGTCTTCTCATCGATCAGGCCATGTCCGCCGCTGATATGCGTGGTCCGCCTGCCGCCGATTCGGACCAGCTAATCCCCACTGCCATCGTGATCAAGAACATCCCCTTTGCCGTGCGCAAGGAGCAGCTGGCTCAAATCATGGTTGACATGAACTTGCCCCAGCCCTACGCTTTCAACTATCATTTCGACAATGGCGTCTTCCGTGGTCTGGCTTTTGCCAACTTCCAGAATCCTGAAGACACCCGTGCCGTCATTGAGCGTATGAATGGTCTCGACGTATCCGGCCGTAAACTGCGTGTTGAGTACAAAAAAATGCTGCCGGAAGCCGAGCGCGAGCGTATTGAACGCGAAAAGCGCGAGCGCCGTGGCCAGCTTGAGGAGCAGCACCGTGCTCCCATGCTGCACCAGCAGCCATCGCTACAGTCTCTTACTGCCGCTAGCACTGTCTCCCGCGGCGGAAACAACAACGGCAACAACAACCACAACCACAATGGAGGCAATACTATGAACAACACCTCAAACTCTTCCAACAGCTCGTCCACCATCCCCAATGTCGACCTCAATGATCCCAACACCTTGGGATTCTACACCGAGCTGACCCTGTTCAAGCGTGACGACTCGCGTGAAATACTTGTTTTCCCACCCACAATCTCGCCTGAAGACCGCCGCCAGATTCACATCATTGCCCATCATATGGGTCTCGAACACCGATCAGTCGGTGAGACCGATGTTCGCCAGCTGCACATCTACAAGAAGCGCCATGAACCGTCGCCTACTGGGCTTACCACCATCAACTCAGCCAGCTTGGATGCCCATCGCCGTGGCCTGAGTCGTGCTGCTACCTTTGACTTTGCCACTGACCAGCCACGAGTCATTACCAACTACCCGTCGTCGCACACCATGCACCGGCCCGGTCCCACTATAGAATATCCCATGTCAGCCGAGCCTACTGCCCCTGGTTTGCCCAACAACCTGCGTGCCGCAAAGAGCTTTGCCGACCTGCGATCCATGTCGCCGAGTCCCTCGGCCAACAGTACATCGGGCGGCTACTTGAACACATCGGGCCTCAATGCTTTCGCTACGACTAATGCCGGTCTTAGCCGCCTCAATGAGTTTAGCAGCGGCAATGGAAGCCCCTCGCTATCGCCCTCACCCACTCTGCATCTCAACTCTGGTGCTAGTGGCGTTGGCGACCCAACAATGGGTCTTTCTTCGAGCATGGCAGGTCTGGGTCTGGGATACGACCCAGCCATGGCCGCCCAAGTACAGGCCCAGTCGCAGTCGCGTGCTGCTGCACCCGGAGCCATTGGTAGCCAGCGACCGGGGGCCCGTCCGGGCTCGGACCACTCTACATCTCGCAATGTGCCGGATCGCCAGCCCCGCAACCCAGAGTGGAGTGAACAGCAGCAGACAGGCTTCTCGAGCCGTAATGCTAGAGCAGCCAATGGAAACGGCCATATGGCACGTGGAAGCGACTCTTCGGATAACACTCGTTCGACGGCAACAACTGGCAGCCGTTTCCACTGAGGGAAAAGCTTGCGAGGCGGCTCCGGGGCTGGGCCTATACTATAACCTCGAAATCTTCCTGTGCTTTCTTGCTGAATATCGTGTGTGCTCTTTTTGGATGTTTCTCTCTTGCTTTGTTTGCATGGCAGACAACCGACTGGCTTTATCTTTTCAACCTCCCTCTCTTCAACTCAACCACACCACACTAAGCCTGGCCGGTCTTTACTTTTTTCCCCTGCTACCAAAACGTTTGCTTCCGCAATTCTTTGAACCTCATCTACGACTGATTGATGCTTACGATGACGAATCTGATCCTGGATAACTTTTTATTTTTCGCTTGATTTGTTCTTTTTTTTTCTTCGTCTTCTTTTTCTTTTCTTTTTCTTTTCTTTTTTTTTTTTTTTTGCTTTTTATTTTCTGGTTCCAAGATTCCGCGATTATTTGTCTCGCGTTGCTTTTTTTATTATTGTTACTTGCTATACCATGTCTCTCTCCACGTCTTACATGATGGACTCGCCACACTAATTCTTTCTCTCTCTCTCCTATTTCATGTCCCCTCCTTTCCTCTCTTCATGTCTTGGCCTCTATTTACGTTCATGTCCCTTCCCTCTCACTGTCTCTCGTCCCTCGCCCGTGGCGTTGTCCATTATCTTACGAATTATGTCGGATCCACCCCCTCCCCCTCCCCCTCCCCCCCCCCATTTACTACTTATTGAAGACATTTTTATGCCATTGCCGTTGTTTGTGGTGTTGTTGCTCTCTATATTGTTGATGCAATTGATGTTCATGCTATTGGTCCTTTTTTATCACTATTGTCGAATTATGTGTTTGTCACCCACCGCCTACGGCACGACTACCAAGTCTCCCCGTCGTGACGGTATAGCCCTGTTTATTTCTGATATCTAATTGTCCCTATTTACCATCCATTCCCCCTCTATTCTTTTTTCTTTTCTTTTTCCTTTTCTACATGTTTTTCTTTTCTTTCCGGCGCTGTGAAAGCTTCTCTTTTCCTTGCTTTTTTGTTGCACGACGATTTTAAACGATGATTCTGGATTCCCTTGTTTTATCTGTTGTTTAGACTAAGCGGTGTGAACCTTCAGAGCTTGAGATATGAATGGCCTAGACCCAGGAGGGAAGGGAGGAAGAAGAGGATAAAGGGGAGATGGGGGGGGGGGGGGAGGGAGGGGGGGGGGTGGGGGGTGGGGGGGGGGGGGGCTGGGGGCAGGTATGGAGAGTGAGTTAGCGTAGCGTCAACAAAGGAGGGCTGTGCTTTATTGGGGTTTAGGAGTACGCTGAATTTGATTTCATTTGCTTTGATCTTGTTGTCTGGCTTGCGTCCTCTACGAGATACTATGTTTGTTGGTGTGGTAGCGTGCTTCTTGCTGCGAATGCTCTGCTGAGCCGGAGAGGCAGGTGTTTGCCTGTGTAAGTGCATCTTCATGAGGCAACTGCAGGTGAAAGAACTGCACGCATGTGTGCCTCTTCCGGCATCGCTTGACAAGTCATCGACTGCTTTGTCTTTGTATTCATCTTTGACTCTTCGACTGTTGTAACGCCGAGGATATCCGCAATGTTACACCTTCGGTCAGTTTTATAGCCCCCGTGTTACACGCCCAGTGTTTACCCGCCAATTAGCCGGACTAGCGAGCGAGACGGACGTGAGGTGACCTGACAACGCAAAAGCCTTGCTGTACTGTACTCGTTGTTGCTCGCAGCAAGGTACAAAGCAGACTACTTATCTTCATTGTGTCAGCGTGTGGGCAAAGGCAGTGCACAATCTTCATGTATTGTGTCTTTGCTCTATCAACTTGACCCTTTGCAGCGCCACTCGTCCCCTCAAACCCCCCCTCCCCCTTCTACCCCTCACTATGACGATCAATTCTTCACCCATTCGTGCTGATGTACGCTGATGTCTGCCTCTTTGGTCACTACCCCCGTTATTATGCGGTCTTGCACATTGTGGCGTGTTTCAGTCGCCTTCAAAAGCTCCGTGTACTTGCGTTTCCAGTAATCACCGGCCTGGGTCGCCTCCTGAGGCGGGCGATCGCCGTTGGTAAAGTGGCGCGTGGGCTGCCTGGTTCTGTTAGAACTGGGCCTGATAGAGTTTCGGCTGTTATTGTGGTCGCATCCGCTAGTGTTGGGTCTGTCGGCCTCGCTCCTGCTGAGCCCATCTCGACACTCAGAGGTGTAAGTCGACTGACCGGCTCCTACCCCTATTGGCACCGCCTCCGTGGTTTTGTACACAGTGGCGCGATTCGTAAAGGATGCTGTGACCCCTCCTAGGCGATACTCCCAGACTAGCACATAACGCGAATAGGCAGGGGTGATCTCTGCACGCGTAAAGCGAGGCCGTTTATGCAAGAGAATCTTACCGCCGGCTAGCACGGCTATGTTGACAAGAAAGGCCTCCTTGGTCTTGGCTTTGCGGTGCAGGTCGAGGAAGGTGGTGTCGACAATTCCGCGCGCCTCAGAGATGTCGGCTGCGTGCGTTGGCTGACCCTGGGCATCAACCCATTCAGCTGTTAATGCACACATCAGCAAAAAGTTGTATAGACTGTCAAGGTTCGTCGGGTCGCCCTGATCGTCCATGTATGGATTTGGGAACGGCTCAGTTGTCAGAGTCGACGAGGCTGACTGCGACGGGCGTGGAAGCTTTTCGCTGCCAGCCTGACTTGGCTGCCGCACTGACGGAAAGTTCAGATTGCCCTCAACAGTGCGAGTGGGCGGAAATATATCAGTTGGGAAGGCTGCGCGCTCTGATGACATCGTATGTGGAGCGTCCTCGTCGTTGCTGTCATTGCTAACATCCGACATGTCGTCATCTGACGTGGCCGTGTATTGCGGCTGGTAATCATGATACGGGTGCCCTGATCTCGTCGGTTCATGAATCGACGCGCGCATGTGTGTGGGTGAGGTTGCCAGGCGGTCTGTGCCATTATCGCCCGATCTTATGTCAAGAGACGTGTTTGGCCTAGGCGGACGAAGGTGATGGTGAAGCAGGGACGGGCATGACGATTGCTGCTGCGCATGGGCCCTGGGTGATAGCTGTGGCAATGAGATTTCGCGTGTAAGCGAGACATCCATAGCTGATGTGTCATCGGCATGTGGGCGATTTGAGGGCGGCCGGCCGCGAGTCTTGCCACGTGACGTGCTCCGCCACGCAGAAGATACGGCCTTTGCTCCGTACCTCCTCTTCATCTTCGTTATACACGTGGCTGGAGCTGACGTTGGGCCGCACGAGTCATCAGACCATAATACCGATCGCGTTGTGCCGGGGGCGTTGGTAGCAGACTCCGGGTGATTCCGGGGGTGGCTACAGCTGTGGCTACTGGGGCTACTCAATGTGCTCTCGCCAGCGTGGTGGTGCCATGACCCATTGGCTGGCGGCGGGTTGTACGGCCGCAGCTGCTCACTGTGTGGAGATGAGGTGGTGGGTGGACGTGCTGGCCAGTTCCATGGCTGAGGTGGCGAGGGCTGCGGATGATGCGGCTGCTGTTGCGGCTGCTGGTGCTGCTGCTGGTGCTGCTGCTGGTGCTGCTGTTGGTGTGGCTGCTGGTGCGGCTGCTGGTGCGGTTGCTGGTGCGGCTGATGTGGCTGATGATGCGGTTGGCAGTGCGACTGGTGTGGTGAGCCCTGGTACCGCAGCTCAACGTCGCTGTGAGAGTGGCGGCTGGGATGGGCATACGAATCTTCATGGTATTCGCGACGCAATGGCGACGCAAATCCCGCCTTGTGCTCATTCTCGTCGGCGCGCTTGCGGCCTCGCCGCGGCCTAATGTGTGGCAGAAGAGCGCGCAGTGCCATGTCATCTTCAGGCGGGACACCATCGCGCATGTGAGTGCCAATAGGATTAGGGTCACTAGGGATTTCAATCCAGTAGACGTGTTCACGACCAATAAGATACTCGAAGAAGGCGTCTACGTGCAAAGAGTGCATCCATCTCTGTATGTATGGACCGTTAGCAAAGATTGAAGCAAACATTGAGAAGAGGGAGGCTCATAGGCACTGGTGGGCCTGTCAAAAGCATACTTTGAGCCGCACGGCATATTGCTGGATTTTCTGGGTGCTCTGGCCCTTTGAATGGTCCGGTGGCTCAACACCAAGGGTAAGGGCCAGCTCGACCCAAGTCTTGACCTCTTTGGAGTCTAGCTGGCAAATCAGCTCGTACAAGCGGAAGGGCGAGAAGGACTTGCCATCGCTCTTGGGCAGCGTGGAAAAGGCTTCGCGCAGTGCGCTGACGTCACAATCCGGCGATACTGCAGGATTGCAGTACAGGATGAAGGCCACAAAGGCATCTTCGATGGTCTCTGCCGTTACATTTCGATTGGGAAGGGCAACGCGTGGCGGCGAAGCAGACGACGCCGAAGATTTCCGGGCTGTGCTTCCAGGCGCCGGTTGTGTGGATGCAGATGCGGAGGCAGACATGTCAGCCACGCTGTGTGGGCGCGAAAGAGGCTGTGTATAAGACATGACAAAGGGTGTACACAGACGGCTGTTAAAGCCAGAGAAAGAGGGAGTAAAAGAGAGGGAAAGAACGGCTTGACCCGCGAGTCCCAGAAGATACTGGCAGCCGAGGGCAGCAAAGAGAACAATCGTGCAATGCTGCAGTAATACAGCAAGAGGATACAAATAATACCCTATTGGCCGGAAACGGGATTAAGCTCTACTAAATTCCAGAAGGCGGGTGGTGACAAGTGACAGTGTTGCTGGCCGTCTTACAAGGACTTTATTTCTTCTTATTTGGGGGCGAAAAGGCTTTGTTCGGGACCGAAAGCGCGGACAGTGCAAGGAGAAAGGAGAAAGAAACCAGAAGAAAGAAGAAGGGGGGGAAAGGAAAAAAAAAACAAAAGAAACAAGGAAATATAGATTTGAGGTAACAAGTGGAAGCACGAACGACGGCACGAGCGAAGGGAAGAAAGAGCCGAAGCACGACCACAAGATCGATCTAGCTTCCTAAAAGTCGCACCAAGACCGAGCAAAACTCGTGGGTAGAGAGAGTGCGTGTCAAAAAGCGGACAAAAAAGTGTAGAAGGACGAGAAAAAAGAAAAAGGAGCGCTCAAAATCGAGGGAAAAGAAGAAATCCTAAGCTCTGGGGTTAGTCTTGTCGGTTTTTCTTTTTCTTTTTTTCTCCCTATCGTTCTGCACGGCCCCTCTCTTCTCACTGCCCTTTTCTGGCAAGCGACGTAAAAGGAACAGACAACAAGTTATTATGCCGCTTGGCCGGTCCTGAGATGCAAGTAAGAAGCTCAAGTTTAAGGATGATAGAGACGCCCGGAAGTTGGCATTGAGAGCAGTCCCAGGATTGCCAAGGGACGGAGAGGGAGAAGAGAGAGAGTCTCAAGCCTTCTGAGCCTCTTGTCCTCCACACACGCTTTGTTTCTAGCGCACAAACAGAGCAGATAGCAAGTGATAGTAGCAGCAGCCTCGTTGTCTCTGTCAACATAACGCCCAGTACAGACCTAAGAGAAGGAAAGAGCCAGACTCGAAGACCTTCCACATCAAGCAACCTTCTTGTTTTGGGGGTATTTTTTTTTGGTTATTGCGCGTTAAGCCTTACTTGGTCCTTTCCTTTTCTCTCGAGTCCATATCCAGCATCCCATACCCACCATCCCACATCCCGAAGCCCTAAATTTGAGACTAGCTATCATTTGGGCTTAAGTTTAATTACTCCAAACACAATCATGTCCCGAAAGGCAACATCAACCGTTAAGAGCTCCCCGGAGCTTAGAACGCTCTATTTTGCTATTTTTCTTCATCGGACTTTCCATAAATACTTCTTCCGTATCGGCCTGCGTAACTATGCCGACTTCCGGAGCCAGCTGCCCTGCCCTTGTCGCTCCCCCTCCCCCCCTCTTCTCTGCCTTTCTTCTTCACTGCTTATCGAGGCTCAAAGCGGCAATTTGCAAGTGGTGCGTCGCGGGAGAAAATGCTACCCTCTGTTCTGCTCTGTATCTTTAATCCCGAACGTATTTCTCGCTGCTTAACCTAACAGGCCCCTCCCCTGGAAAAATCATCGTCCCACTGACCCCCTCATATACTGGCCGCCCTCCCTCCACCCTAGTCACCTGGCCCTTCTCTGTTGAAGCTTAGCTCGTTTTCCCTGCATTACTTGTTCCCTGCGCAAAGGCTGTCTTAACGCTGTGAAACTCGACAACAAGAATAATTTACATGCAATAATAAGAACATAGGTTTGGCTCTTCATTCCAGGCGAAAAGCGGCCAAATTTATTTCCCCTTGCCTCTTTACGGATGGCTTCTTGCCTGGGAAATTGGCCATTCTTGTTCTGAAGCAATGGCCGCCAATACTTCGATTACGATACCCCTCCATACCGATAGCAAACACCCTCAGTCGTATCCACATAGAGGGTGTTGGGGGCTGAAACTGCCATAGCTAGCGATTTCCGAGCGCCCCAGCACGCACCGACATGAATTACTCAATCTTTTCTATCCTCATGTGGCAGAGCATCAGTTGAGCAACACGTAGAGGCTTGGGTAAACAATGCATCGAACGGCAATGCCCTTGCTATCGCCCAAAAGCAAAGTTAGAGAGGACTGTGGAAAGTGGTAATATAGCCTAAGCCAACGAGCCGCCACTCTTTTTTGTGCAGGTGCCCAACACCCCCTATACATAATCTGGCCGGCCATGGAGATGTGGGTGACGAATGGTCTTGATACAGCCCTTTTTAACTGCTGGTCGGACATTAGGAATTCTGCTAGTTGTTGGAGAGCCAAGGCCGCGAATGCAAGTAAGGGTCGGAGTTATCTTTTCTCGTAACATCCATGCTCCAACTAGCGAAGGCACCAAAAATATCGACCCTCGAGACAGAACATGCCATAAAAACACAACACATCATTTAGTCAATTCAAACTAATGGCCATTCGCTTCTCCAGGCCTTTCAACAACACTGTTACATGTTCTTGAGCTACGATCAGCCTTACCCTTGCCCGCTTAACCCTCATCTCTCTATTCTGTGGCTGGGTGGGTTTTCTTTCGCTCTACGGCGCTTGCTAAGAGTCTTGATTGCCCGTCGAAGGATGGATCTGAACCTCGGACTCCAACAGGGTGTTCCAACACGTTATTGCCTTTATTCCTTTTGAAAAAGACTCAGGTGCCTGAATGATTGGAGGCCGGTCTCCTCCTCGATTGGGGTTGGAGTGCGTAGCTGCACATCAAACTTTGATATGATGCTTTCGCCATTCGATGGAACAGGCGCGGCCCCTTTGGAATATCTCTTGATATTGCCTTCTGCCATAGCTGCTTGGTGGGCAGCATGAAAAGCCAGAAAGAAATCAGTCTTGGAAACACGGGTTATCAAACACCTGATTAGATGCTCGACTTCTCGGCCATCGGCCTTCTTGGGTGGTCTAAAACACCTGGCATCAAGAGGCTGAAGTAGGTGAGATAAAGGAGCTGCCTTGCACAGTGCGATTATGTAGTTGTCTTCGCAATACTGCTCAAAGTCGACGGAGTGGTGGCTTTCATGGCCCTCAAGGATAAGAAGCCGGTAGCGACTGTCCGTTTGATCGGGCTCTTGTATAGCGATCGAAGTGCTTAGGCCACTTAAGAGCTGTATCACTGTTGATCTGGTCATTATGAGTCGTAGTAATAGCCCAATCGCCCGGGAGGTTACTTTCTCGATAGCAGCTGGAGCGGTGATGCTGACCCGCAATCACGATGAATGGTACGGCGGCCGAGCCCTCAGCATTAAATCGCCTGAATAGCGGTTACCCATTCCCGGCTTCCGGGTTGTATTGACTTAGTATTTTCACACCTTTCTGTACCTGTGGCAACAATTCCACTTGCAATGACGTCCATCACAAAGCCAGTCGCCAAAGTTGTAGATGCCAGCCAGGCTGATGCCATATTTCGCGATTGTGTTCTTCACGAGCGCGAGCCAGTCATAAACAATGGCTGGGTTCCCACAGGCAGCTCTCTCATGATCGCATTTACGATTAAAGCGTGTCTTGAGGCCTGGTTGCTGTTTGATGGAGTTGGAAGCCCAGGTGATGTGCCGAAGTCGGCGAACAGTCGGTCGGTCATTTCTTCAACACCACGTAGTTGCAGAGCAAACCCTCGCGAATCTAGCTTGAGGATAAACTGGACAATAGCCTGCTACTTTTGATCGGATAGTCTCTGTGAGCGGGGGATGGTATTGCGCCGACATTGAATGCCATTCCGTCAGCGACAGAGGACAGGTATGATAGTCCACCTGGTATAACCTTGCGACAAGTCGAAGACCCATCTCAGAGATATTTTAAAAGTCC
The DNA here is from genome assembly GCA_038407095.1 of Ceratocystis destructans. NCBI lineage: Eukaryota > Fungi > Ascomycota > Sordariomycetes > Microascales > Ceratocystidaceae > Ceratocystis > Ceratocystis destructans. Next base: position 20,412 of record JAXASZ010000991.1, read on the forward strand.
AGAAGAGCGAGAGCAGTATTAGCCTCATTTCTTGATTATGCCATCTTTTTGGTGGGCAAATAGTCGATTGGATGTGAAGAGGAGGATTGGGACTCGCTTATCATGAACGTTATGCTTATTGTTCGTGGGTTTATCGCCTGAGCTCTAACCCTCACAACCCTATATGTAACTATCCATTATAACCCTAGTCGCACAGTATTATGTCATCTGGTCCAAGTTTGTAATTGGTAGGTAGGGCTTATTGTTAATATTACCAAGATGGATGACAGTATGGCGCCATATGCCCTGCAGAAAGCTATGCCGCACGCACTCAATTCGTCATCATGATGGTGATATGAAGGGACGTTTCAGAGATATTATAAATCGAGTCGCTCCGCCTCTTGGGGCGGACTTGCATATAAGATAGCCAGCCGCACGTCTACTCTAAGCCCACCACCAGAACGCAATTGACTATTTGCACCCTTCAGACCAGAATCGTACCAAACATAACTCTCAAAGACGCTGATATACATCCGGATTGCATCCATCTACCTATATTATATATCTCTTTCACCATGGTAACCTCCACTGTACCCACCCCCACCACTACTACCACTACTACTACTACTACTGCTACTACTGCTACTACTGCTACTACTAGCTCCGGCTCCAAGATACCTCGTGGCGATGTCCATGCCACTCTCAACTTTTACCGTGCCCCTTCTGACGGCAGTCCGCCGATGAATTATATCTCTGCCAGTGGTCACAAGATCAACTTTGGTCAAGACCCGCAGAGCGTACTGATCAAAGACCTGCGTGGCCGCCCGGCGCCGACGCTGGACGTTGAGGGGTTCCAACTAGTACGGCCTGATGAAATTGGCGCGGGAGGGCTGGAAACCGCGCCAGAAAGCGTCTTTACTTCTGCTACGGCCGCCATTGCCACTGGCGCCCAAGACCAGAGCGAGACCGATGCAGCCATCCGCACCGAGTACTACCCAGAAGTCGAAGCCCTTCTGCGAGCTACCATCCCCGGCGTCAGCAAGATCCACATTTTCGATCACACCATCCGACGTGCCGTCCCTGGTGCCCCCCGTGAGCCCGTGTCCATGGTGCACATCGACCAGACGCTATCGAGTGCGCAAAAGCGCGTGCGGAGCCACGTTCCGGACGAGGCCGACGAGCTGCTGCGCGGCCGCTACCGCATTATAAACGTGTGGCGGCCAATTGGTGCAACTGTCGAGTCACACCCACTGGCGTTTGCAGCATCGTCGTCGGTTAGTGATGCGGATATTTTGCCTGTGCGACACCAGTATGATACTGGCTATACGGGTGAGACCGCGGCGGTCAAGTTTAACCCGACTCAAGAGTGGTGGTATCTCAGTGGCGTGACGTTAGAAGAGAGAGTGTTGATTGAGTGCTTTGATAGCGAGGCATTGAAGGATGGATCACATGTCAAGGGCGGACGTACGCCACACTCGGCTTTTGTGCACCCGGGAACAGCAGCGGATGCACGTCCTCGGGAGAGCATTGAGGTGAGGGCTTTGGTATTTGGATCCTCATGATAGGAATGATGCCTGGGCTTTGTGAACATTGTATGAAGATGTGTTGTAGTGGACAACTATTATTAATTTTTCAAGTTCTGTAGAGTTTCTACACTGACTGTGTTTAAACCACATGATTAGCCAATGGGTAGATTTTCCACAACAAGATAGAAGAAGTGACGATGCACTCTCTCGACCTTTGCGACCGCATCGTGTTTTCCACTTTTAGACTAAGCAGGTCCATGGATCTTCAAAGATCAAGAAACCTACATATCAAGCCACGAACCAATGGATATACATTTGGCTGACAAATCCGGCCTGTAAACAGCGTGGTGAAGACACGAGATTTCGGCCAGGCGGGTGTGCATCGTCACTTTTGTCGTGCTACTGTACTGTACAATCACGAAGGATGGGCGCCGCAATGTGTCACATGAGAAGTGAATATAAAGCTCCGCTGAAACCAAGAAAACTGCAAAACAAGGATGCCAAACAAGGAGATGAACCAAAGAAAAAACACAATTGAGAAGAACAGGCTCGCTCTGCCAAACTGCTACTTGACAGCTATTAGGAGAACACTAGAGGCCAAAGGGAAAGTAGGCACACACACATAAAAAGCATAAATAAAGACAGCCGCAAAACGCCTTCCCCATAAAGACCGGGTATCGAGAGAACAGGGACATTAGCACTAGCGAGCCACCTGGTCACATCCGTTAAAGCGCATGGACCGGGACGGGCCAGGAACTTGAAAGGAAAAAGAAAAAAACGATAGAGATGTACGAGAGAAGGGCAATGAGGAGACTTTAGAAGCAGACATCCACAAGTCGTGAGTGGTCGGTCCTCCAGGCCCTGACAGCCCTTAGTTTTTGCGGCCCTTTCCTCTCGAGCTTCCCTGCCGACTCATACCCACGCCGTTTGCACTGCTCTGACGACTCATCGACACACTTCCCTTCGCACTCAACGACTCCTTAAGTCGACGAGTACTAGAGATTGCGTCCTTGGCCGCTGCACCGCCACCGCCACTAGAGCCACCGCCATTGCTATTGCCGTTGCCGTTGCTGCTGGCCGCATTCTTAGACGGCGAGCCGCGCACAGCTGACTCATTATCAGTGATGCCTAGCTCGCGACGCAAAGCCTCATAGTTGGAGTTGCGAGGGCGCGCGGCAAAGGCCACATAGGTCTCCTGTACGCTCGGCTGGGCGGCAACTTCGAGTAGCTTGCGCAGGCCACCAGTCTGCAACAACGATGCACCCTGCTGGTGGTGCTTGTCAAAGGTCTTGTACAGCTTCATGACTTGCAGGTCTGAGTTGATGTCTTCGGAGCCCAGGCTGGACGGGAAGTTACTGTCGACTGAGCGCAGGTTGGCCTTAAGATACTGGGCCGGCTGCTGCGGTGGCATCTTAGGCATTTCCGTGCCATGGGCCAGATCAAGATTAGCGGGGATCTCAAAGGAAGAAATGGCCTCCCAGCCAATGTAGCGGTCCTCCGAAAAGTTGGGGTTAGCACCTCGCGTGCTGCGTGTTTGATGGGAAACCTGCGGTTCCATAGTCGACGCATCGTCGTCATCATTGTCTGAGACGCTTTCGTTGCCTTCGCCCGAGCCGAAGCGATGGCGCAGCATGTATCTGTGGGCTGCTGTGGCCGCGGTGTTGTATGTCATTGCTAGCTCTTTCTCGGTAAAGAGCTTCTCCAGGCTGTAGATAGGGCCAGCATGCTTAGCCGACAGCCGTAGCTTTTCGGACTGCCACATAGGGGTGGCATCCGTGGTGTCAAGCACGCGTTTGACTGGTGCTGGTGAGCCATCATCATCGGCACCACGCTTCCGCTTCTTTTCGAGGCTGCTACCGTTAGTCGAGGCCAAAATGTCCTCTTGTTCTCGGCGAGTCCGGGTCCGCTTGGTATTGCCGCTCGGGGAAGACGGCCGTAGGAAACTGTATTGGTTGGAGTGAAGCATCAAAGCCGAAGTATCGCCAATCTCAAAAGCCTCCTTCTCCTTAAGAAGACGGTGCTTTTTGGCATTGAGGGTATTGATGAGACGGTCGCGGAGGGTTTTAGCAAGGCAGTGTTGCTCGCGTTTGGCAGTTTCAATGCGGTAGTTGTAAGTATTTTTGCTGGATTGAATGCGGGTTTTGTAGTCGTGCTAGAGGGTTGAAGGAAGAAAGGAAGGAGTTAGTTGACGGTTGGAAGCAAAAGGTAGAGAGGGTGGCTCTGGAGAGAGCCCAAGGGGCCCGCCCGTTCGCCTTTCCCAGAAGGAAAGATGGAAAAAGAAAAAGAGAGAGAGATGAAAAAAAAACCTACTAGCTGCTTCGTCAACTGAAAGTCCCTATACTCATGCACATCGCTAATCGACTGTGCCCACTCTTGGAACCGCGGACCGGCCATCTCCAACAACGTCCGGGTCGATTCATTTGGGTGATTGGTGGTTTGCGTCTTGGCATGTTCGACGCGCATTTCCTCCAAAATCTCGAGGGCATTTTCCGAGTACGGATCCATTCTAGTGACTAGTGCCGAGTCGACCTGCACACGCTGGAGATGATCCCGATACTTGAGGTCCTTATCCTGGCTGAATTTCTTCTGCAGCTGGTCTAGTCGGTCGGCTAGGTCTTTACGCTTACGATCGCGTTTGGCTTGGGCTGCGGCGTCGGGCCGGCGGGCGCCAGAAAGTGGCTGAGCCATGGGAATATCGTTGGTTGACATATCGATTGAAAATGAAAGCCGGAAACGCTGGGGAAAAGACGAGTGGAGTGAGATGAAATATGGCAATAAAGAGACGAACCAAGCGTTACGAAAAGAACACCGAGCAAGGCCGAGACTGGTGATGTTTCTTTTTTCTCTTCTTTTTTTTTGTGCCTCGGACGACAACTTGATCCACGAATAAAATAACAGATAAAATAGGACAAACCCGCTCTCCTAACCTTTCCGTCTTTTGGCTCTGCTTGGAGAAGATCAACAATCTTCAGCCGTTAAACAACGAATGTCGCGATGGCTTCAAAGGAAATGTTCAAAGAAATACAAAACATGAGAATAAATTCAGGGAGAAAAAAAAAGAAGAATTAAAAATAATCTAAATGGATCGAAAGTGCCTCTGTGGGCCCGCTTTTTCTGTTTGCTGAGAACGGCGTCATAGAGCCGCTTATCGCGACGGGTCATTGGCCTGATAAGAAAGCTTGTGGCTTTGTCTATCACTGTAAGACTATCGTTGTGGAGAGCTGGTAACAATTATATTTTGTGGGCTTGTCTGCTTGTAAAGTAGCGGACCTTGGCTTGCTGTATAGTGAACAACTCCCCATGCTTATCTACTGCTAAGGTAGCCTTGTCCTGATTTTTCCTTTGCTGAATTTACTGTTTCACAGCCTCTCGGATCTTCTGGAATTGGCTCATGAACCCTGCATACCCAGAGACCGGCGCTGACTCCTGCGTCGAGGACGCCGCTGCAGCTTTACCGCCCGGAGTCCTCGCCATCTTTTCGGCCGCTGATTTTGCCTCTGACACCCTCAGTAGCTGCTCATGTCTCTCAGTCACCATCATAGCCAAGCTCTCAATAAACTTTGTCCTGCCTTTTTCTTCTACTGTGCCCTGCCATATAGTGTTGAGGTCCTTGAGCTTCTCGATGCGCGACGTGGCATTCTCGACGCCTGCAATTGGGTCGTCTTTGTTATCAAGCAGGTCTGCGATTTCCTGGCGCAGCTTCTGCAGCACCTGCTGGCCCTTCTCTTCCAAGCTCTGGTCGTCTGAACCGGGTTCTGGCGCCGAGACGGAGAGAAACGAGGATGCAACAGACAATTCCGACGGTGGAAACACAAACTCCATCGCATCGCCAAACGTCCGAATCACGCTTTCTAGACGCTCGCGTACTACCGTAAGTCTCTGTAACTGATGGATGCAGTCCGGGTCGTTTAGGCTCAGCTTCAACAAGTCGCTGCTAATCTCCGAATCTACATCTTTCGCTGCGTCTTTTGACTCCGTGGCCGTGGCTGGGGGCGGGGACGCAGCTGCGTCCAGCGCAGCTGTTGGTCGCGGCGGGACTACGGTCGTGCTATCGATGCCTTCTGGTACAAACTTCTTGATGTCATCTTGCAACATCTCATCAAGTGTTTCAGAGAGACCCAGTACCTCTCCGCGCATCAGCTCAACTTCGTAGGCCAGACGCCCGCTGCCACGCAAGATGTCGTCAGTCATTTGTGTCAGAGTTGCTGTCAACCGCGTGCTGTGCATGCTGAGCTTGGTAGTTAACTCCTGAGCCTCATTGCAGATTTCCGCCAGTGACATGGGCGGCTTCGTAGACAAAGAGGTAGATGTAGAGGCAGGGGTAGATGCAGAGGCCGCCGTAGACTTGGCAGGCCTGGCCCTGATTGAACTAGTCTGCAGCGATGGCAGCACACTGTTGAGATAGTTAACCGGGTCAAACGACTGTTCTAGAAAGCTGTCCAGAAATGGGTCGCTGAGATGCTCTGGCCTGGGCTTACTAGGTTGTGGCATCTTGCTCGCAGTAGTCTTTTGCCTAGGGGTAGGGGTGGACGACGCCACACTATCCCCACGCTTTCTCGATGCCATTTGAGTAGCAGATGGGAAGGGAGATGGAGTTGGTAAAGCACAGCTATGAGCTTAGACAGCAAAGTGTAGGGCAAAAACAACTATATCTGCAGGACGAGATGGACCAAGCTCGGCCTTTGACAGTGAAGGGAAGCTTTGGAGCTGAAGTAGACACCAGCTGTCAAACACCGGCACGCCAGCTGCAGCACTCGTCGTCATTCAAGCCACGTGATGCGATGCAGGGTCAGCCGGTGTTTAGCCGAGGAAGCTTCTGATCCCCAGGCAACGAACGAACTTGCTGGCATCATATTGGGGGGAATTTGTTTGGCTTTTGCCTTGTATCAGGACAATTTAGAGTTGAAAGCCAAAGCAACCCACTGAAGTCTTGCCGCCTTTTCCACCATTTTCTTCTCTCCTAGCAAATTCCAACTTTTGATCTTTCTTCTTCGCGACAACCTCGATATTCTTCTTCATCTCGCTCAACTTTTGCTTCCTCGTCTTCGTCGCTGCTTACATAAGCCAAATCGCCTTTTCTTATCTGTTTCTCTCCCCCCCCCATCGCCGCCCATCACAGCCGCCGCCGAATTTACTTAGTCTCCCCTAAATCGTCACCCTTTTTATTGCCCTACCGCCCTTTTTTATTTTATTTTATTCTCTTCTTTTCTTGAGCCTCATTTTCTCTGTGTTGTTGTCTATTCAAGCTTAACCAAAATGAATCCCGAGTAGTGAGTTATCCGCCTCCGTTATGTTCTCCTTTTTACCTTTGAGTCCGACTTCTCCATCTGTGCTGCTTCAAGCCAGCTAGCCAGCCTCGTGATCAACATCTGTACCATCCCTCCTCCTGGCTAGGTTTATTCTGCTACCTTCTCCAATCGTCTTTGAATTATCTCGTCGTCTTTTATACTGCCTCGTCCTCGGTCCATCTCCCCAGCTATCTGTCTGTTGCTGTGCGATGCTGGCTCTATTAAGCCTCGTGGGCTTTTACTCTTTATGCTGTTTCAGAGCCAAGCTAATCTGTCTGTGTCTCCTATTAGAGCACCCTCCCCGCCGCTAAAGGCATTTTCAGTGTCCCTTGTTGCCTCGCCCACTTCACTAGCCACTCGCCGCTGGCGACATGTCCTTATCTCGTTGCCGATAAATGCACATGTGCCTCCTACATGTCTTGGGATCCTCCCATAGTCTACAGCCATTGAATCGCCCATCCCCCCTCTCTTCCCTCTCTCTCTCCCTCCCCCCCCCCGCCCCCGTCTCTATTTCCCTTGCCCCTCCACTATCCACATGCTAACCCTGACGCCTCATCTCTGCCAGATACGACTACCTCTTCAAGCTCCTGCTAATCGGTGACTCCGGTGTTGGCAAGTCTTGTCTGCTGCTGCGTTTTGCTGATGATACCTACACCGAGTCGTACATTTCCACCATTGGTGTTGACTTCGTATGTGGCTTCTATGATAACAACCTCTCCCTCCCATCCATATTCCTGTGCGCTAACTCCAAGTTCTGCTTGTTCCTCTGTAGAAAATCCGCACTGTAGAGCAGGACGGCAAGACCGTCAAGCTCCAGATCGTAAGTCTCTCTATATTTCTGCCATTTATCCATCTCTCCCTACCCAGACTAACACTCTGTTCACTTACAGTGGGATACTGCTGGCCAGGAACGCTTCCGGACCATTACTTCATCGTACTACCGTGGTGCCCACGGCATCTGTGTCGTCTACGATGTGACCGACGAGGACTCGTTCAACAACGTCAAGCAATGGCTGCAGGAAATCGACCGCTACGCTACAGAAGGTGTCAACAAGCTGCTCGTCGGTAACAAGAGCGATATGACGGAAAAGAAGGTCGTCAAGTACGAGGTCGCCAAGGAGTTCGCTGACAGCCTTGGCATCCCCTTCCTTGAAACCTCAGCTAAGGACGCCTCCAACGTCGAACAGGCCTTTATGACCATGGCTCTGAAGATCAAGGAGCGGATGGGCGCGTCGACTGCCAGCAACACCAAGCCTAGTGTGCAAGTCGGCCCCGGTCACGGCGTGAACACCTCAACCAGCGGTCCTTGCTGCTGAGCTAGCTAGCTAGCCAGTCGTTGACAGATTGGGTTGTTCTTGTTTTTTTTTGCCCTTTTTCTCTTTATGTTTCTCTATCTTCGATGTCCCTCTGTCTCTCTTGTTGTTTTCGTTTCCTAAATTCCGGTTCTCTTATGCGTCTGACGAGGTCCCTTTTCTTCTACTTTCTCGACTACCACTATCACACCCTTTGCTTTCTTTTTTTTATGTCCTGTCTCCCCGTTCTTTCTGTATTTTCTCTCCTCTTCTTTTGTTTTCTTCCTAGTTAACGTCCTGTGCGTGTTTTCTTTTTCCTTTTTTTTCCTGGTGTTCTCCTTGGTCCGTTCCGTTTCGTAACTCTGTTTCTTCGTATTACCCCGACTATGGTCTTCTGGGCGTGCTTTGGGCCATGAAACCCAAGGATGTGGCGTGTGTGGGCGTCTGCAGGTGTCTGGATGTAATGGGTTTTGCGTAGCCTGTAATTAGATCAAGAAGATAGAGGGTCAGAAGGACGGGGCGGCATGAATACAGATAAGCAAATAACTAACTTGACTAAATAACAGGGCGCATGTCCCTGGTCTCCTAAACTTTTTCTTTTTCGTTCTTCCTGAACAAACGCCAAAAACGGGACAACAGAAGAGCTGCTGTCTTGGAATCCTGGCTTGACCTGGCTACATCTGTGAAACAAGCAAGCAACGAGACAGACAGGGGCGGAACTGGAACAAAGCAACGAGAATGGAGAGATCGACAAAGAAGGGGCAAGTAGACTGACGGGAGCAACGAAGACGAGACATGCACACAATATTGTTGGGAGAAAATGGATTGGACTACAAAAGGAGAACGCAGCACAAAATGAAAGACTTCACGCAAACCACACACACAAAAGCCAGGTCTACTTATGCTTATATCAATGCTACTATCGTGCTTTCTGGAATAAAAGCAACGTTCCCTTGGCAGCAGGGGCACACACATTTGACGAATCATAAACTTGACAAGTTGAATAAATCTTTGGATTTTCAAAAGATGTATTTCCTCTTGAGATAGAGGAGTGACACGAGTCAAACGTTAACCTATCGTTGTTTTGACGTAAGGAAAAGAAAGAATAGAGAGAAAAAAAAGAGAAGAACGAAGTGAAAAGAGAAAAGTATGGCCCAATACGAACTTGACCAACTCGATAGAGAGAACGGGAAAGGAACAGGAACAGAAGAAGAGCAACGTGGGCACCAAGCTTGGACATAGGGAAAAGAAAAAGAAACAAGAAGACAAAGGGAAAAGACAAAAAGGCAAAAAGGGTCCTGGTATATCCATAAATAACAAAAGAAAAGCAAAAATAACAAAGGAACGACGACCGGTCCTACGAGATCCACTCTAAACATCATAGGGATCTGGAACTAGAAACCGGGGTGTTGGCAAGACGTAGCAAGGAGAAGAGATGAAGAGATTGAACTCAACATCTCGAAAGGACAGAGGAAATAATAAAAGAAAACAGGAAGGGAGTGTGGTAAACAGCCAGACAACCTCAATATTACGCAAGCCCCAGGAACCGCAATGCTTTGTTGTTCCCCATGGGCCGCGATGGCCGCCTGCGCATAAACAACGGCACAAAACGTCGCTCATCGGCATCTAGCTCTACGTCATCCTCCAGATCAAAATCGTCCCAGTCGGACACGTTGATCTCCACAGCCGGATCCGTGACGACATCAGGCATCAAGTGGGCAATCTTAGAAGACGAGGGCGATATGTTGCGCGACATGAAACTACGTCCTTTGGGTGGTCGCGAGAGCTTAAAGCCCCCGCTACGTGCGCTGGAGGTGGGGGTTGGTGGGACATTGAGTGTAATAGACTGCGCAGACGGACGACGAGGGAAGGCTGAAAATGGGCCCTTGATGGGCGTGCGGCCCGCAGGTGATAGAGGGGGGCAGAACATCTCATCTTCAGCGGCAGCAGCAGCAGCAGCGGCCGCCGCAGCAACAGCCGCAGAGTTGTCGTAAAAGTCGGATATGCTAATCAGGACTGATGATACTGCATGCAGGAAGCTATCCGTCTCAGACGGCGTGGCAGCAGAGGACAGAAGCAAATTAGCACGACTAAGTGTAGGCTGATCGCTAGACGGTGTGAAAGACGAATAGGCTGAGGTAGCTGTAGGAGAAGGAGGACGGCAGGGCAGAGGGTTGAAGGGGGCCTTTTCAGTGCCATTAGCATCAAAGATCTGGGCAACCTTCATAATGTCAGAGCCGATCAGCTTCTGGATAGACAGGATGGTAGAAAGATGGTCCGGAGGGTAGTCTAGCAATAGATAGCGGATGTGGGTATGCGCAGCCAAGAAGGTCTCAAGATGTGGTATAACCAAAGAGGCCAGCAAGTAGGGGTTGGTAAACGGGTTATCCTCGGTCTGGTACATCAAGCGCTGTGACGTGAACGCCTGCATGGCGTTGACAATCAAGTAGCGAAGATCCAGTCTGCCACTGCGAGACTCGCCCGTAGGCTTAGTACCAAGCTGCTCCAGCTTGCGAGAGACACTGCCAGAGAATGACTTGTCAACACCATTTTGCGCGCCCAGGGCGAGGATGAAGTCGACCTTGCGCCGTTCCCGGTGGCCATTGGAGCTGACGGATTCTCTAAACACCGGCTTCCAAAGACCATTGAGTTCGGGGAGCATAGGGCAGAATTGCTGGTAGCCAACTTCGCTGCGCGGGAACTGCTTGTCTAGGATAGCGCGCAACGAGTTTTGCACGCCGACGGCGGTGGTGATGTGTGAAATAGGCAGCACGTGGAAGCGGCTGCTAAGATTTTCAGGCTGTGGCCCAATGGGAGGAGTATGAGCTGGGGTTGGGGGGAATGAAGACAAAAGATGCTCGTCACTGATAGGAAGAGCAGTGCCGGTCACTTCTTCCTCTTCATTCACCGTCTTCTTCAACCGGTCAAAGTCATAATCTTCTTTGAATATCCGCGGTTGCGGGGAGCTAGCACGGCGAATGCCATCATTCAACAAATACGGCATGGGCGGTGGAGAGAGAACACAGGAGGCCGGTCTTGACACAACCACTCTGGGTACGGATGGCCGGCGGTGGTCTGAGGGTCTGGGTGCTACAAAAGGGAAGATTCCGTTTTGGAAATTGCTGACAACGCGTTCCAAAAGGCTCTCGTGGGACTCATCACGAAAGAAAACGACCATATCTTCGGTGAAGGGCAAAAGTTGGCTTGGTATGGCTGATGCAGCAGCTACAGCCGCTGAGGCTCTGCGCACTGCCTCCTGTCTAATAGATTCCCTGCGCATCGACTCACGACGCATGGATTCGCGACGAGACTCGCGGTGGTCCACCAAAGAGGTGCAGTTGTCTTCTTGTCCAAAGGGAGACTTGAAGCACTTGTGGAATTTGGGCGGTGAGAGCGAATGTGCCCCCTGGCTTTGGGTGTCTTTTTGGTGGGGCATATCAATGCAAGAGATAGGCCGGCCGTCATGGGGAACTCTTGCTGCGGAGAGCAGCTCACCCTTGGAAGGCGGTGTGCTTGGGGGGGCCTTGGACTTGGGTGTCTTTTTCACAGGTTTAAACTGCAGAGAACGAGTGCGTTGCGGAGGCTTCACGGGGATAGGGAGCAAAACACGGAGGTCAGAAGCCCAGGCCTCGACAATTTTGTTGTCAACAGGCTGCTTGCGGCGTGGGGGATAGGGTGTAGTCGGCGAGACGCACGAATCTCTGCATGAGCTGCGGTCACTAGACACAGTCTCAGTGGGAGAAACAGGACGCTCGTGCCGGGGCGGGCTGTCATTGGCAGCAGCCGCAAATACTGAAGTAACGCGAGAAAAAAGCTCGCGAGTAGCTTCGTCAACCTCGTCGATTTCGGCCTCGTTCAAGGGGCTGCCGAACATGTAGAAAGCAGCCAGATCGCCGAAACGGTCGGTGAAGCCATACACTGGAAGACTCATGCTCCGGGGACGAATGGAGCATGCTGAGTATGGTTCTGACTGTAGATCTGAAGTCTTTTCATCGAGGGCCTCAGCGGCCCGCATGACATTTACCATACGCTCTTCGAACGTTGCCCCGAAGCAATCATCGTCCAGCGTGGGCTCGGGAGAGTCAGAGGTTATTCCAGCAACTCCACCACCGACGAGGCCTCTAAAATGGGTCTCTGCTATTGAGATACTGCCGTGGGCCTCCCGGTCAGAGATATACTGAATGCACATGGCATATGCGCGGGCAGTGCCGCCATTGAGAAAAACGAGACGCTTAGCGTCTGGTGAGCCGGCGCGGATGAAGTCGACGGCAGCGTCATGGCGAGCGGCGGCGGCATTGTGAATATGACTAACATATGTTCTGCAGTCGACGTTTGTGTTTAGGTGTTCGGGAAGATAATTTTGTAGGCCAGGGAGAACAAGAATGTGAGGTGAAGCGGGAAGAAGACGCAACTGGGTAGAGACAACTTCTGAGGGGCCTTCAAACACCACGATGCTGCCTTTTTCGAGCAAATCATGGTCGATAGTAGACGCTTTGCGAACCATGACGAGGAGTCGACAAAGCAGGTACAGACAGGATGTGGTCTAAGTTGGAGCTAAAACAATGGAGATCTGTGAGCATTTGGCGAGTGTTAGTTTATAAACGCTATCGTCCAATGCAGTCTTTGTGTGCTGGAGCGTTCAGGGGGGCGGGGGGGGCCAAGGCGCCCGTACTTATAGCGCCCAGCGAGCACGGACAGCCAGTGAAAAGGAGTAGTTAGGTAATTACCTTAAGTGGTAGAAACAGAAATCGACGTCGCTGACGCGGAGGAGAAAGAAAAAGAAAGATATTCAAAGTATCGGGAGCTTGGTCATGAAGGAGCTCGAAGCAGCCGTGTTCGGATTTGATTAACGTTTGCCCAAGGGAGAGTATCGAAGAGTCCGAAGCGTCGAAAGAAGCGGAAGAGAAGAAGATAAAAGGGAATAAAAATGCAGAACTAAGACGGACGGGAAAGGGAGGCCCTGCGGAAAAGCTTTTAGAGACAGGTCTTGGTTTTGAGGAAAGATCAAACGAAGGGTGTAAAAATCGGGAGGGAAGTTGCAAGATAGATCAAAGACTGGAAGAGAAACTTCCAAAAAGAAAAAAAAAAGATTTTGATGGTTTGATTACAAAAACAGGAAGGGCAGATGGGCTTGTTGATAAAGGGCAAGAGCCATATGTGAGGTCTACTTTTTACGGGAGTGGGAAGTCGGGGACAAAGTAAAATAATAAAAATAAAGCATCAATAAATATTAGTGGACAATTAAGGCAAAAAAAAAAGAGCAAAACAAAAGAAAAAAAAAAAGAAGGAACCTCCAGGTTCAGGATCAGGTTCCTTCCTTGCTCACAACAAGGAAAGGCAAACCCGGACCAGGAAAGGGCCAAATTAGGTCTGATATTTGATATTACAGCGGCCCCAATCCGACCAAGAGCAGCTACAGCCATAACAGCAGCCCGCGGCCGACTATGATAGCCAGCAGCAAGGGTGCCAGGCTCGCAGAGACAACGTGATACCGAGACCCCAGGCAAAGATCTAGGACGAGGTCAAAAGACTTGCGTGGGAGGGGGTATGTCTTGCTTCTTATGAGGGGTAGGGGGAGTGTAGTCGTGCATGGGAATAATAACAAGAAAACCACAGCCAACCACACAAAGCCCGGGCCAGAGATGGATCAAACACTAGCTAGAAGGACGGATGCATAAAGTATCAAGTGGAGGAAAAAGGAAGTTCTCGCGCAGGGAGAGGAGGCGTGTACAGATACATGTACATAGTACACGCTGGTATCACCAAGAAGCACAAGTCACGACCCGACCAAACACGGGTGGTCAAGAGGCTGGGGCTGGCTTAGTTTGTCTACCCAGCGGACCGCGGCGAGCTTTGCAAGACAACAAGACAAAACACGCAGCTTGAGGGTCGCAATGGGAGAGGAGCGCGCCGAGTAGCAGCAGTCAAGTGGGTGGAGCTTGTCTCTAAGATTATGTGTGATTCTGGAGTTGTATTTTCACTGGTATTTGTATTTTTATTTGGAACTTCGAGTTTATAAAAAGAGAGCTTTCAAGCTAGCTTAGCTTTAGCTCGAGGCATTGCTGCTGTCACAATTGGCACAAAGTAACGTCGAGCAGGGTAAAAGGTGGTTTTGGCTATCCAAGTACACGGTGTCACATGCATTCTTGGCACTGTGTGTGCGTTAGTTGAGCCCAAGTGGGTGCTATGGCGGCAATTGGGGCAGGACCCTTGAAAAGACAGCAGACGAGGCATTTACGGCATTGGGAAATTCGCAAACGGGGAGAGAAGGGAGTAGCCAGGTACTGAGCAAGTACTAACAAGACACTAGTGTGTGTGCCTCGAATGCGTGTACCACAGGATATACTGCGAGGGTACTTTGCGGGACTGATACGATAAAAGTACAGTTAGAAAGCGAGGACAAAAAGCAGCCAATGGCAGACGGCACATCCATACCGGCAAGAGATGTCTAGTGTGGCCAAGAGAAGGGGTCTTGTTGGTGAAAGGATCAATTCAGCGGATTTAGATTCGTTTATTTCAGAAATAAACAACATGAAATATAAACTAAAAAAACCATTTTTCCCACATGTTTTCACCTGGTTTTGGGGGCTGCTACGGCCTGACCGGCATTTTCATCTTTTTGTGCGCTGGTTGGCTGGCGTTGCACAAAACGCAAGTGACACATTGTACTGTGTGCTGTGCTGTGCTGTGTGCTGTGTGTTGATTTGTCTGTGTCGTCCTCGTTTTTTAGTGGTCGTGGACATGGCGCAATCAAGAGGGTGAAATGCAAGACGACAATAGAACAGAGAAAAATAGCGTCGCTGGTTGCATGTAGACAGATAATGGTACAATGCGAAAGCACGAACAATGGGGGGGCGGGGGTGCACAAAGGAGGACTAAGTAAGTAGTGCAGTGCAGCTGATGCAGCAGGAAAGCATAAGCTGGAAATTATAGTCATTTAATCTTATGTCCTTTTTTTCTCTTTTGTTTTCCTATCCTCTCGCCGCCTCAACCCTCCCCTCCCGGCTGCTTCTCTTATGAGCTCCCCCTATAAAAGGAGAACCTCTCACTTGAGCCGCTCCCAGGCGTGGCCTTCCTCTTTCCTATTTGCACTGTACTTACGACGCCCTATTGTAGATCATATCCTCGTTGGCGAGTCTTCCTTGTCCATCACTAATGACCAAACCGACGCCAAAGGTCCTATCAAAAAGAATGGACTCGACTTTTTCTGGTTTTCACGGCCATCCAATTGTCTGTTCTCATTCTGTTTTGGCCCCTTCGTAGCCGCCCTGTCATGGACTGGATAAGCGAGGCTTTTTTCCCTTCTCTGCTCATGAAGATCCCTGAAGAAATGCAGGGCCAGAGGACCAGAGACCTAGAGAGCGAGGAAAACCGAGAAGAGGTGGGAATGTAAGGGCTACGATTGGTCAACGAACGGGGAGGGGGGAGAAGATTTGACGCAGGGGCAGAAAGAGAAAAAAAAGAAAGAAAACGATGAGCACCCCCAGTCAGCTGATGGGCACTGTGCTGCGGATAGCGGACTGACTCACGATACTGCGAAAGAGCAAGCAGAAATGCTTGCACAATTATACAGCGGGCAGAAGACCTTTCCCGGAAGGATTTATAACCGCTTGGTCGATCATATTGCACAAGCGTGTTCATTTCCTGTTTTTGTTTTTACACATCTCGCAGACATAAAAGGATAGATAGTCTCGCACCATAGCACACTACAACATTACAACGCAGTAGCATCACAGCCCAGCCCAGCCCAGCCCAGCCCAGCAAAGTACGACGGGCAAGGCAAATTTACTGGTGCACGAGATTACAGCGAGATCTGCGATTAGAAGTCATCTGCACAGAACGGCCATTCACAAGTGCAACCTTCATTTCTTGTCTGTCCCTATCTCCGTCGCTGGAAAATACTGGTCGCTCGTCTTCTCTTCTCTTCTCTTCTCTCCCCTTGTGATCGGCAAAACACACCACGTTGGATGATGATCTCCAGTGAGGGGAAAGAAATTGATAGCCATGACGAGAGGAGACGAGAGAGGCTGTCAAGGCCTTGCTGTCCTTTTGGCTGCTGACGAAGCCTCTGCTCTCTGCGTCGCTACCCTTTTGTGTGTCTGTTGATCAATTAATGTTATTTTTGTTATTATCATTATTCTAACTATTATCCACCTCAACCTGTCCAACCACTGTGACTTATTTACTTCCGTATCAACTCATGATAGACTCCTTTTATGCAATGATGCCACTCCACTGACTCTACCGGCCATGCCTGGCCTCACCCTCTGTCGAGCAGTACTGTCGCGCCTCGTCTCGTTTTGTCTTGTCTTGACTCGGCCCAGCCAAGACACGAGGACACAAACTAAGCTCACAAGCTTATCAGCGAGCCGAGTCTCCCTCTTGAAAATGGACAAATCAATATAAGCAAGAATAAATAATAAAAATAATAAATAATAAATAATAAAAATGCCCAAGAAAAGAAAACCCGCAAATTTGCAGATCGTAAAATGACAGGAACTCAAGGCCAGCCAGCCAATCTCCCTCCTTGCTCGTCTGCCTGCCTCTCCTCCCCCCTCTCCTGCTTGTCGCCCTTCCCCCTCCTCTCTTCCTCCTGACCGCCCTTCACCCCTCCTCACATCACCAACCATCTTGGGCATCATGAAACACCCTCAACAAAAGCAAAAAGCAAAGATTTTCTGATATTCCTGCTTCTGCCTCAACCCATTCTCGCCGTGGCCTTCTCGTGCTTCTATCTACAGACGATAGAACACCAAACACTCCAAAGGGCCTCGACCCAAAGGACCCTCCACATGTGCATGCACAAGCCGAGCAGCGGAATGTCGTGGCCACGAGAGCGCCAGCAACAAACAAGCTAGACAAGAAAAGAAAAAGAGAAAAAGAACAAGAAAACGTGTGGAAACAAAAAAGAAGCTGGACGAAAAACGGTGATCTCCAAGCTCAGCCTGTCTCTGGTTTATTCTCTAGGGTTACGACACATCTAACCCTGGATTCATCATGCTCCACCATGTCTCGTTCCTTTTTACTTTCTTTTCAGCTGGATGCAGACAAAACAACGTCTTGCTTCATACATGATTCTGAACACACAGCAATGCTACCACAAAGAAATTGCTGGGCAGAGCCCGCCTTGTGCTGCCTGCTCGTTCGCCACACAAAAGGGTTTTCGTGGCTTTGGCTAGACAATTGCTCCTCTGTATCATTCCTCTCCTCCATTTTCGTCTCTAGTCCCTGCCCAACAATTGGCCGATGAACAAACCCTTAACTTAACCCATGCTTGAAGATTGGCTAGGGTCGAATCCTCCCCAATTTAACCTTTCTTTTATGTGCCATGCTAGGGCTTAAACGATAGGCAGCATTGAGCGCCTGTATTCCAGGGGCTGTCTACTGCAACCTCGGGGACTCACAGCCGGTGTTTTAGGCCTCGGAGCCAGCATTTTCAGCGCTGCAGTTAAGCCATGTCAGGCTGTGCTCGGCCTGAGGCCTTGCGAGTTACAGACAAACTACTGACTAATAAGCCGAAGCTCTAGCCACCATAGATAACGGCCAGCGGCTGGCAAGCCAAGCCGGATTCCTCGCTTGCCCATGCCCCCGTCGCTATTATTTCCCCCCTCCCCCTCCCCCTCCCCCTCCCCCTTCCCCTTCCCCTTCCCCTTCCCCGTCTTCAACTTATTATATCCAGGACGCAAATCATCCGGACATTAACCAAACGCAGCGATGCGAAGGCCTCGAGGGAGCCGGAGCCAGAGCCAGAGCCAGAGCCAGGGCCAGGGCCAGGGCTAGGGGCCAGCAAGCAGGCCAGAAAGCAAGATCTTCAGACTACATGCCAACTTTCAGTCAAGCCTCAGCTTTCATCAGCTCTGGTCTCGGTACTCCTTATCCGACGTCAGTGCACATTTGGCTTCCTCTCTTTTTTCTCTCCTTCGCTCTCTCTCTCTCGCTCGCAATGTACTGTCTCTCTCTTCCTCTCTCCCTAAAAGGTCCAGGCTCCTCTCATCCTTCAAGCAACACCCCCTCTCAAAAGCTAAAGCCTGCCTGCGCGCAGAGATTTCTCACGCTAAAGAAGCTTGCTTGAAGAAAACTTGCCATGGTTCGTGGCTCCAATATAACTTGACTCGACCTTTTATGTGCACCAAAGGTCCGGTTAACCAATAAATCAACCTTGATATGCAGAGACCTTGGGATGGTCCAAAATAACTTGTTATGCGTTATAAGCTGCATAGATGGGCAGATTTATGGGATCATACGCATGAGGCATGGGCTGTCCAGTTAATTGAGTAAAAGCAGGAGGGACAAAAGCTGAGAGCAAGGTGCCCATGTAGGAAACCCGACTCGGCTGAACGACTCAACAGCCAGTCTACTCCCCTATTTACTCATGTGCCTTCCTGCACCTTGCCAGCCAAGCCCATAGTTATCTGCACTGTATCCCCTTATAACTAGACATCGATTGTTCCTTTCACTTTTATACCCTTTCTCCCACTTTGTGCCCGCCCTCCCTGCAGACACACTTACACCCACGAGAACATGCTGAGGGATTGTACAATTGGAAAAGCGTAACAAGTAAGACAAGATGTGCCCGTCTGTCTGCTGTTTGTCTTTCTTCCACTCCCCACGTCGCCCTTTGTATCCCCCGGTCCCCGATCTCCCAGTCTAGACATGACGGCCACGAGAGTGATGCAGTCAGAGACAGGGCTGGCTGTGTCTGAGGTCTAGGCGTAGATCATGGTTCATAAAAGACCAAGTGCACAGAAGCTGGACTTGTGCTCGGGATTACTTACTAACCAGCCATGAACGTGTCATAGTACAGCACAGACATGTGGATACACAAGCCCAAGCCCTAACCCACTTCCTCATGTCTTTATACACCTGCCTACTTTCCAAATCTTTTGTCTTCCATGCTCCCACCCCACTTGGCTACCTGCATAAATACATACACCTTCCCTCTTTCTACCTCCCCTCGCATTGGGCGAGCTCGCTTCTTTTGCCCTCTCCTCGGCCAATCTGCGGCTGCCCGTCTCCGCTTATTACCGTGCAGGGCAGAGGTGACTATGTGCAGGCGAATCACCGTCGAAGATAGAAGGACTTCAAAGCCAAAAGAACGAGAAAAGCAATAATCCACCAAAAAAGGGGGTCATGTGCGCAGCCTGTCGTGGCATGGCGTGCCCAGAAAGTCCGTGGCTGCTTTTGTTCCAGGCGTCTTCTCTTGGGTTCCACTAGGTACTAGCTGTTTGCTGGCTCGGCTGGCTAGGTTATCCCCAACTGGTGCACAAAACGGGGGAGGGGAGGGAGGGCTTTTGGTGTCTTATGATTATATCCTTCAAAGACCCGGTGATGTATCAGGTGTATCAGGTGTATGACAGCAAGGAGCGAGAAGGGGGGAAGGACATAAACACAAGGTCCAGTGACAAAGCGAAGGGAATGTGTATGGACAGTTGCCTGATTCTAGTTTGTTATCCAGACCTGCCCGCCCTTTTCCCACATGTGTGCACATATACATATGTATTTACATGTGTGTAACTAACTATCATTGCCTTTTAGGGAAGCAAGGCCAATGGAAGTCTAGGCGTGATAAGAGAAAGAAACACAAAAAGAAACAGGTTGGTGGATTGTCTCTGAAAATCTCGTACGTACACGTAGTTACATAACTACCAGCTGTGTAACCCACCCAGTAAGTAGTGTAAGATAATGCGAACCCTAAAGTCGTCATTACCGGTGCGGCCACTTGTACAACATCACATTATGGCATCATGAGTAGCTATATTCAGCCTGAAAACGGTGACCATTTGTAATTAATATAATACTGCTATATGGAAAAAAAAAATTATATACAAGTAAAAGTATTTCCTAGCTCCAACCCAGCCCAGCCCATGTCCATCCAGCAAGTAATCGAGGTTGAAATGTGTTATGTAAAGATCGTCCACGTCCGCTCCACCCTTTCTCTTCACACAAGTAGCATGCCTTTGTTAGCATACATCCAATCATATGCCTTTTGGCGAAAGTTATCGTCAATGACATTATTACTCGGATTCCGGAAGTGCATTAGCTTCTTTCCCTCGTTCCATTTAGGCCAGTTTTGCTGGTCGGACAGTCCAACGTTGGGATCGAGATTGTACACAAAATTGATATAGTACTTGCGCATGCTGTTGATGACGTTGCCCTCAGGAATTCCATACCATATGGCCAAAATGTCGGACCCGTGGAATGTACCCAGAATAGGTGTACCATAGAAGTAGCTGCTAAGGTAGCTCCATGCTGGTACATTCGGGTTGGCAGCAATCGCGTCAGTGAGGAAGATGCGCCGTGTCAGCGTGAAGACCAAGTCGCCAAGCATGCTAGCTAGTCGCTTGAAGCCTGGGTATAGCTGGTTGAATATGCCAGTGTTGAATGGCGAGCCTTCGGAACTGGCCGTGCCATAGATATCAACAAACGGCTGGATATCGACAGCCTTAACCAGCTTGAACATGTACGAAGTCAGGTATGTTGCCATCTGAGAGTTGCTGTTGACCCCGCCCATCATCAAAGAGAATATAGTGCCCTCGTCTTCCTGATCACCGATAATCATTGGCACTGCTGCATACTTGCACTCAGGAACCAACTTTTCAGGCGATACCGTCAGTGAGTGTCCATCAGGCCGTGGAAGATACGGCAGTGCCACTCCGCTGTATGACAGCGCGCCAGGGAGCGAGTTGGTTGCACGCAGCAAGGTCTCATAGTCAACTTCACGCAAGCATTGCAGCGTGTCACTACTAGAATCGCAGCCGGCCTCGGAAACCACCTTGTCGTAGACGCCTTGGGCCTTGGCCGAGTCGATATCCTCGACAGGGGTGATAGAGCCCGAGTTCATGATGGCACCACGGAATAGTGGCTTGTTGTTGTATGTATTGTCGCCGTCATACAGCGCGAGTTGGTCGAACACGGAAATGGCGCCCGCTGACTCGCCCCAAATAGTCACTTTGTCAGGGTCCCCGCCAAAATCGTCAATGTTGTCAGCTACCCATTGCAGAGCCAGCCGCTGATCTAGCAGACCCAGATTTCCGACACCGGCCTTCTTGACCTCAGCGCCAGGTAGAAAACCAAAGCCGCCGACGCGGTAGTTGGCCATAACTACAATCATGGGCATGCCAGCATCAAGAGAAGCCGAAATCAGAGGCGCCGCCTCATACACGTTGGTTGCGCCCAGTTGGAAGGCGCCACCGTATATCCAGAATAGCACGGGCAGCTTGTCACCAGCTTTGACGCCTTTGGGCCGGTGGACGGTAGTAGTCAGGCAGCTCTCCTGGCCATTGATGCTTTGTAGTAGTGGCAGCGTCAATGCATTGCCCAGCACGTCAAAAATGACGCTGGTGTTACTTTCCAGGCTAAAGTATAGCTGAGGACAGGCGGCAGCAATACCACCAGCATTAATGACCGGCTCATATGCATCAAGGGCACGGGGAGCGCGTAGGCGGAGATCACCCACGGGTGGCTGGGCAAACGGAATGCCAGCAAAGGTTTCGGTTGAGCCCAGCACACGGCCGTAGATGGTGGTGGTGCCGTTCTTGATTTGAGCAGTGGGTATGTCACGAGTAGACAGAGGGATACCAGCAGCTGTATCACGTTCATGCTGGGCTACGACGGACTGCACAGCTTCGTAGGTAGCCTTGTAGTTGTCCATCGCATCAAACGAGTTAAAGACCCCATCTCGCTTAAGAGCATTAAGAGTCTCGATAGGGTCAGGTGTAGTAGGTTGCGGCAGGGCAGCCACTGGGAAGCCAGCGTAAAGTAGGGCAGAAAGAAGAATAGAGATCCGCATAGTAGGTAAACTGTGAGTGGTAGCGAGAAGACCGGAAGATCAGTCTTGTCGGCGAATCTTGTGGGAGAACCGCAGGGGGAGCATCCGGTTCATATCATTGTCAAGAAGAGCGAGCACTAATTAGACAATGAATAAAACGAGTACATGGAGCCGTGCACGTTCAAAGACACCAACGCCATCTCCAATACGGCGGAGTTAATGGCTGGCATGGCTTCTCTTATTTCCAGCCAAGGTCGCTAAACAAATTTGCCTTTTTAGGTTTGTCTCCAACCAGGGGGTGAGTAAAAGAAGAACGAAGGCATTCACTTGGCTCCATGAAGTCAAGGATGTCTGTACCACTTTTTCCTCAGGTTCCCCTTTCTTTACCCATCGGCTTGGATTAACTCAAGTTAGCTTAATCCTAAAAAAAAAAGACACAAGGGCAAGTGTAAACTAAACATGGGTAAGGTAAGAGACAGGGGCTTCTCAGAAGCCCCTCGCAGATATTGTTCAAGACCTATAGGTTAATATTAGGTTAACGCCACTGAGTAGACGAAAATCATCAGGCACATAGCATATCCCCTACTATTTATGGTTTTGTATTGAAAAGTCAAAGCTTCTCAAAATCTCAACTGTACCAGTCTTAAGTTTTCGCCTTGCAATGCCAGAGCACTATGAATAGTCGTCATCAACATCACTAGTAACGGCAATGGCAGCAGAAGGGCTAATACAATCGTATCTTTCTGGCTTCTTTGTTCTCCAACTCAGCTCGGGATGGAGAAAGCTGTGATAGTAGCCGTGCTAGCACTGGCGTTGGTGCTGGTGCTGATAATTAGCTGCAGTCGTCCTAGATGGTTTGGAGATAAATCCCCAAAGATGTCTGTGCATACAGAGTAGAGCGGCTGTATCCCTCCGATAGTTGTCAAGTGGTCCATCCTTTGACATCTTTTGGCATCATTGCAGACTCCAAGTCATGCCGGAGAGGCACTTTGGTTGTTTAGTAGCGCAACAAAGATGCTGTTGTTGGATAGTCGTCGATAGCTCGGGCTGATTGCCCCTTTCATTAGTTCCGGTGTACCTCATATGACCAGCTGGATGTTGGAGACAGAAGAGTTTTAGCCTGTTGTTGAAATAAAGTCAAAGGGTTGTTATTTAGTTCTTCAATAAGACCAGTTTGCATTAGGGTCCAGCAGCTGGCTCCAGCTGACTAATCTGTCGTCAACGACCAGCTGCTTTGCAGCTGTGCGACAGCTGGCAGAGGGACGCGACGGCAAAAGTGGCTGAGTCCGTCTAAAAGTGGCAGCCTAGCCCTTCATCTCAGCCACACTCCTTCTCCTTCTCAGAGCACGGCTAACGCCACAGTCTTGTAGGCAGACAACTTAGAGGCTGCAGCCAAAATATCTGCAATGAAACAGGCAGCTACGTCACTGAAACTTGCCAAGTCATAGTACATATGCGCACGCGATTTTATGTAGAACGACTGTATGTAGAGCAAGTCACCGGTACAAGCTGACTGTAAAAAATGGCCCGTGTTTCTGGATTTGCTGCTTTTGACAAAGCACAAGGCTTTTAAGCTGTTCCAGGCTTTCCGTTTCGGTTTTGCTACAAGAAGACGGCGACGAAGAGGAAGAGCGAAAGGCTGTCTTGGCTTTGTTACGAGTATTGTGAGTTTTGCACGGGTCTGGAAGGCCTTGTATTTTTCCTTGTGCTTCTTTTTTGTCTCTTTTTCTCTGTTGTCAGAGTTTGTACATGTGCTATCCGTCCCGCTAGCATTGTTTGCGCTTATATATACTGCTGCGTCGTTTTTTCAATATAAATCACGCTTTTTTCTTTTTTCGTCCTTCCTCGCTTTTTGACTGAAGTCCAGCCATGAATCCTTTTCCGGATTCATCTGTATCATCAGATTCCCCCCAGCCAAACCCGCCGTCGTCACATCAGCAATACCCACTTCATACCGGTCCATCTGCATCTATAGTTACTCCTCCGCGGCCGCTTGTACCCCAGGAGACCAACCCGTTTAAGCTACGAATTGCTAAGCAAAACACCGGGGCTTCCTCCGTCTCGGCTCCCGCCTCTGCTTCACCGCCCCAGCTCACTGCTCCGTCGCCCTTCGACCCCATAGCTCCGGTGCCACGTGCAAGTCCCTTCGACAGCAATCTTACCGCACCGCTGGTACCTTCTCAGGCACCGGACGACCATGTCAACTCGGGTCCATTGCCAGGGACTAATGCTCTCGAACGCCGCGGTCCTTGGGATGACGTCATCCAACAAACTGCAGCTTCACCCCCCGAAGAATGTAATTTGATTGATCTCGAGCCTCAGGCTACAAGCGATAGCCAATCCCAACCGCCAGCCAATGTTGTCGCAGGTGAATCTTCATCTGGCCCTGTCTCACAGGCTCGACCTTCTGGCGCCGCTCCTGACCTACTGGCGCCTCCCACACCTCCACGCCATGTTCCCCGCTCAGTCGACGGAAACGAGACCTACATGGTGCGCAGAATCACTTGGCAGGACCGCCGTGTTGTCCGCAAATCGCCAATCCTGATGCAAAACTCCAACGGGCCGTGCCCGCTTGTGGCATTGGTGAACGCACTCATCATATCGACTCCCAAGACCGGCGACCATAACCTGGCCTCGATTTTGATTGACAAAGAGCAGATAAGCCTTAACCTGTTGTTGCAGGCTGTCATACATGAGCTTTTATCCAAGGAAAGCTCTCCGGACTCCACTGTTCCGGACATTGGCGATCTGGTCGACTTTCTTAAGGGCCTCCACACCGGCATGAATGTCAACCCTCGGTTTTTGCCAACGACCGAGCAGGCTCGTCTTTTAAAGCGCAACTCGCTTGGGCACGTCCACCCAGTCGAGCGCGATGATTCAATTCCCGGCGGGTTTGAAGACAGCCCTGAAATGCGCTTCTACTCAACCTTTGCGATCCCGCTCGTCCACGGCTGGATTCCGGCCAAGGACAGCCTGGCATACCAAGCCATGGAGCGTAGCGCGCCGACTTTTGAGGCTGCGCAAATTCTCATGTCACAAGAGGACGAAATGGAAGCGAAGTTAAGCGGCGATGGGCTCTCAGAGGAGGAGCAGCAGAAATTCCAGGATCTCTTTACCGTCAAGGAGTTCGTCATGAATTGGGCCACACAACTGACGCCTACTGGATTAGATGTGCTCACTAAATCCACACCTCCGAATCACGTTTGCATTCTCTTCAGAAACGACCATTTTTCCACGCTCTACCGACACCCCGACACTCTCCAGCTGCTTTCTCTTGTCACAGACTCTGGTTTTGCTAGTCATGACGAAGTTGTGTGGGAGTCTCTCGTTGACATCAACGGCGAACAGGCCGAGTTCTTTTCCGGTGACTTCCGCATAGTAAGCGGCAGTAACAGCGGCAGAAACAGTCGGGGAAACCAGAATGTCGAATATAATTCTGTAGGCACTCGCCCGCCACCACTTCCGCTCCGACAACAGACGCTGGCCCAATCCTCTGGCGCCTCTCTTTCCCAGGCCCAAGAAACTGGCATCATCGAAAGCAACCCTGGCCCTCCATTGCATTCAGCCAACGAACAGCTTGATAATGATCTCGCGTTTGCCATCCAGCTCCAAGAGGAAGAAAACGCGCGCCATTGCACTCAGTCCTCGTCGCAGTCTCTGTCTCAGCCGTCTTCACAGCCACACGCCCTCGACACACAGGTCCTTGACCCTACACGTAACTATGGCCATGGCCATGACTATCGCTATGCTAGCTCGCCATTGGTCAACCGGCGCGGTGTTCCATTGAACCCGCGTGCCACAGCGCCGCGTCAACTATCGCCTACTGCGACGGGCTCGCCTATGACTCCACGGCCAGTTGCTGCTACGTCTGGAGGCAGTAGAAATAGCATAAGGCTTCTGGAGGAGAACGAAGATGCATTTGATGGAGAAGCACCGCCATCATACGAACAGGCACATAGAGGTCAAGCGATAGTGCCGTATAATATGAATGGCCCGACACAACACAGAATTACAGCTGGTAGTAGCGGCGGTGGGTACCGAACGCAACTTGCAGGGCCGCGACAGTCGTCGGGTGGGCGGATGCGGGATCGGGAGTGCGTTGTGATGTAACATCACGCTTATATCTTTTGTGTTTATGCCATGGCGTTCTGGAGTTGGTCTTGTCTAGGTCTACGAGGTTCTTCCGACTGACGCGGGTGCCATTCAACTAATTTCTACGGGGGGGGGGGGGCGCTGTCTTCTTTTTTATTTATTTATAGAGCACAGCTTGGGGCTCTTCTGGCCCATGATTAATCACCGATTATCCTTCTCTTGGTGCTCTTTGTGACAATGAAGAGAATTGTTGCGAGCTCTCCGTCTGAGTCTGGTGGTCATTTACCTTCATTTAATCCTATAATTATTTATTGTAAGGCTGCTAGGCCCCATCCTTATCATGTATGCCTGCCTAATCGGAAAATGTCATGTGAGTTCGCACCGAGCCACCGCGTTGTTTTGTGGGACACCCAACACGAGAAACACGTGCCCAACCACAAATGGAAAAAAGAAAGCGCGTATCAAAACCCGCTTTTATTTAGGCAGCGCCGGATATGGAGGGTACCGAAGAAGGCGGTGACTGGATGGACTGGCGGCTAGTTTTGACTAATGTGCGACGATACATGTTGTGTGTTTGTGTATTAGTGTCTTTGGCTGCATAGGGGGAATAGGGAGTCTGCGCGAATTGGTGAGGTGAGTGGCTTTTGAATAAGTACTACAGACGAAGGTACTTGTCTGGTTAGATATACGACATTGAAGAAGACTGGACATAATAGTATATAAAGGTAAAACAAGCCCCCCCCCCCCCAAAGCGGAGGAAGAAGAAGACGCATTCAAGAGTTCAAGAACAGACCAGCCCAATATCAGAACAACCCAAAGAAAGGCCTTTGACCTTAATCAGCGACTACCTAATAGTTTTATGTGTAGCCAGACTTTTGACTGCCTGCTTTTGGCCTGGTTGCTACCATTCAGGTATTTATGCCCCCCCAATCAAGAACCTGCTTGTAGTTGTTTGGTCTGATAAAAAGAAAATTCTATTCGCGTGCCTTCCCTTCCTGTCAGCGGCTGAAAAAAATCTTCACTTCCTACTCTTGGCTTCTCCAGCATCATCTACGAACTTAAGGTCTACGATCATCATATTGATTCCTTTGTTCACTGCCTAGAGCGGTTGACATCATCGCAGGGCAGTCAGTACCTTGACACTTTTGCTCCCTTTCAGACTAACAGAGTGTATAAACTACATACATCCCTGTCAAAGGTGAATCCCTCACTGTCCTTATCAAGTTCTTCGACAGGACCGCCGGTTTTATTTTGCCTGAAGGCAAGAAATATATTATCATGCTGTAAGTACGCTCGTCGCCCTCTTTCATCCTCATTCTGCTTTGTCCCCCTATCGCTCTGCACCCAGCCCAGGCTTCTTCCAATTCCGTCAATGGTCGCGAGCTCCTCGTGACCCTTCTATCCCTTCTATCCTCTCCTTTGTCTCCTTGACGGTATCTGACGGTATCTCTTCTTTCATTTCGGTACTTTACTGTTGTTTCCCTTTGGCCTTCTAGCTCTCTTCATCTTGATTCAGTCCCAAAACGTCCAAATCAAAAATCATTTTCTAGACACTTTCCTTTTTTTGCTTTTTTTCCTCCTTTCGCGCATTTTCAAGTCCCGGCTCGAGCTTTGGATCAAGGCTTTGGCTCGCTTGAACTTTGCATGCTATGAATATATCCATACAAAACTCTCCATATCTTGTTTCCTCCCCTCTCACACTTTGTGTCTCATAACCTTCAATCATTTTGCTTACCGTCTCCTTGGAATCCGCAAGCTCTCCATCTACTTTCTATGTACTGGTCGGCGTACATTCCTGAGCGTGTGTCCATCATTTGTTCCATACCTAACCTGGTCGCAAATCTCCTTTTTTTTCTGTTATATTGAACTTTCCCCCTTTAGCAACTCTATTAAACCGCCGGTAGTAACACTGTTGCAGAAACAGGCCAAAAAAAACCCACACTCAAAACTAACGCGTTACTGGCCTCTCAAACTAGGCACGATTCGTTCCTCGGATCAATTCGGAATTTCTTCTCTCCTGCTTCATTTTCTTCCAGACCTGCTACGATAGACACAGCTACCATCCACTCGGAAACTACCGATACGGGAACTGCCATGGCGACGCTGCGTGAAATCTCTCCACTTCGCCACTCCGTACTTTCCCCTTCCATATCTCTAACAGCTCGGGGCTGTGTCGATCTCGATTTCGACTCTGAAGAAGAGAGTCCCACGCCTACTCCGGAACCGATTGAGTCCCCCTCCGACTTATTGCCTGACACCTCGCCGCCCGAAATCTCTTTTCACCCTTCTCGACAAAGCCTCTGGTCCCCAATTAACGAAGAGCCACCAAAACAGTGGCGCATCTTTAAAAACATGTTAGGCCCTGTCAAAAGCACAACGCCGTGCAAACCAGATAAACCAAGCGTTAACCGGCAGCTGCATGCACACTTGAGGCTGCGATCGGTCAAGGCCTACACCCTCTACCACATCCTGCACCAGTATCAGACCACATCATTGCATGTTCGGCCGATTTCATGGTCCGATCAGCATGCTAGGGCTTTTAGAGTCCAGTGGAATCACCTGGACCGTAGCCAACATCCTACGCCAGAGTCTGCACCACCAAACGTTGGAAGCCATCACAATGCCCTGGAGCTTTCGCATTATCTTCCCATGTTCTTTTCCGCCAAAGACATCAATCCTCAGAACGACCTGTCTTGTATGATGACTATTATGTGGCGGCTTTTCCCCGATCGACACCCCTTGGTAGAGGCCCGCCCTGATACCTTGCTCCCATTCTGGCTCGCTGGCCGTCCGCATCTTAGCGCCGTTAAACTGCAGGCGATTTGGCAGCTTACCAGTAACGCTGAGGCCAACAGCTGCTCGTTCAGCACTGAATCAACCGTGCCTTTTGACTCGGAGGGGGCTAGCGACTCTGAATCGGCCAGCTTTTCTAGGGCTAATCACAAAGATGACGGTGCTCCTACAACTTCTAAAGATGAGCATCAAAAATACCATGCACGCCCTGTACTAGGCTACGTTAGTCGCGACCGCCTCAATAGCTTGCGTCATGGCATGTTTAGAATTCCGCTAGGACCCAAGCGCTGTTCAAATATGCCCGTAATCAATCTTCACCGCAAAAAAGCCATGAAACTCCGTCCTGCTGTTCCTGACGAGGACATGTATATTGCAGCTTCTTTTATTGCCATGGCCCAGCGGTATTTCTATCCTCGTGTTTCCAATATCGATAGGGAATTTGACCCCGAGCAGATCCGGAATTTTGAAGACGTCAAGTTGCGCATTATGGTCTCAGACGCAACCACTAATGATTTTATCATATATACTACCACTGTCACCAAAGAGCTCTTGACTGCGCTGCACAACCCGCGAACTGGTGTAATGCCTGGATATGGCCCGCTCTCAGCTATGGACAGCTTGCGAATTTCCACGCAGCATGTGGCCTCCCAGCCTGTTTATGGCTTGCGTGAGCGTCTAGGCAAAGCTCTTGGTGATGTCTTTGGCGAGTCCTTTGGTGTCTTTCCCCCGGATGAAACGGAGGCTTGGGCTGAAGATTCTGTCATTGCCCAGCCGCTGACGCAGATTCGCCCACCGTGGGGTCCTACCGCCGGCCAGCCGATCATCATGCCCCGCAACCAGGAGCAGCTGGTTAGAAAGCAGCTGAAGCTTAAGAGCATGGCGGTCCCACCACCGCTACCAAACCTGCAACGTCGCGTTAGTGAACACGAGCAGATCATGCGAAGGGATGAGGTCAAACGCAAGCGTCACGAGCTGCTAGTCTTGCCGTTCCCACCAATGCCGGAGGGTGAGGGACAGCGGACATCGCCAAAACGGAAGAGCGACGCGATTGAGGCGGACGAAGAAGTACCACGGGCCAAAAGGCGGCGGTCTATGGCTCTGTGATGGGGAGAAACAGACGTCCAGCCGGCTAGAGGCAAGGGACAGCTGTTTATCTATCTGCACGTGATTTTGGAATTTTGTTTAGGCAAGCGTTGGCCTTCTTGTTTATGTCTTATTTATTTATCCCCTATTGTCTCTTGTCCATCTAGGCTTTTGGGCGGAGTACTGGCGTTTCTGGCGGTTCTTTGTTTCTGTTGCTGCTGTTGTTGAGGACCGAAATGAGATGGATGGCTTTTATTCGCTTTGGATGATGTTCGGATATTTGGCTAGGAGGGAGGAGGGGGGGTGGGCAAATTGTGGTTTGCTTCTCTTTTCCTTTTTCTTCTTCTCTTTCTTTTTTTCTTTCCTTTTCCTTTTCTTCTTATTATTTTCCCTTGGCGCTTCTATGGTATATCCTTTTCAGGACACCTATCTCACTCAACCTCGCATCTATGTGCTGATACTGCCTACTTCTATTTTATATCATCTAAGCGACAAAAAGCCAGAAGGGCTTCGGGGCCTGTTTTTGTCGCGCGTTTCTTATTATTCTTTTCTTTCAATACGTCTATTTTGGAGAAGATACGAATGGGTGGTGAGTTGAGATAGTTGAGAGCCAGTCAGGGGAGAAAGAGGGTTGGTTGGTGATCTCGAGATGAAATCTACGAGAAGCTACATCCTTGTTCTGTTGCGTGTGGACGTGTAACGTCGATGAAGCGTTCTTTCTTCATCATCATGATACCCTTGTTTCATTGTAGACTTGCGAACTCATAATAACCACCTTCACGGGCACATACAGGTGTATTATTAACACAGATAGGCTTAAACTTGGTAGAAAAAAAAAAGCTGCGATCATAGTGAATATATATAAATGATGGATTTACGTCACTTACAGGCCGAAAATAGCCTTGGCTCTAGACCGCAAATCCGCAAATGCCAAGGAGACCTTTCAGTGAAAGGGGAGGAGGGGGAGGGGTTCTAGTAGTAACAAATGATATGACAAGAATGCCAAAGAAGCAAGATGACAAGACAACGTATTCTTCATGAGCGTCAAAGATTGGGTTGAGTAACGGAAAGAAAGCAGATGTAAAAAGAGAATAAAACGCCAGCAGAACCCCCAAAACGCGCAAAATCAAAACTCATAACGGAAGCATCACAAGAACACAAACCAACACAGGCACAAAGAACAAAGCACAAAGCACGGGCAAAGGCAAAGACAAGGGCATCAGCCATCCTGCTTTCCCATACCCCCACTATCTACTCAAGCCAAGCGTCTGCAACCTCCGGCAACTGGGCATATGGTAATGCCGCGCCGCCTCCATCTTCTCCTTATCATCAAAAAACCAGCCTTGTGCCTCATATACCAACTGTTCGCGGCGAGCTGCCTCGTTCCCGCACTCTGCGCGGAGGACACGCACAAAAGTGCCTTCAGCTGCACGATCGAGCTCACGCAGCTTGGCTGGGCTGTAAGTTGCAACGGCAGCGGGATCGACAAAGTAGGGGACGCCAAAGCGTGGAAGTTCACGCTGCATCGTCATTGGAGCCACAGGTGAATCGAAGACCATACGCGGCGTGGCAGGCGCGTTATTGCTCGAGCTCGTGAGCCCTGATAAGAGGTTGCTGAGTAGTGGCATGATGAAGAAGAAAAATATAGGTAGTAGACCAAGGAGGGTCTGTAAAGTCGACGCGGGTGTAGCGGCAGGGCGAGCACCGCCAGCGCCAGGCTGTGTGCCAGGACGGCGCTGTGGGCGACCGCCACCAAATTGGTGAACTCTGAAGCCAGGGCCACCACCGAAATTGAACATGAATTGCGGGCCTGCATCGAAACCTACGAATAGAAGGATTAGAACATGAGGTGGGGGGAGGGGGGGGGGGGGTTTCAAGACGAAGAGGGCGGGAGAGAAAGGAGAGGCAGAGACAGCCTTGAGACAAAAGCCTCACCCAAAATGGGCACCTCATGAAGCACCACAAAACGAAGAAACTAAGGTGACTCACCTGCGAATGGACCGCCGCCAAAGCCGCCGCCACCGCCGCCAAAGAACTGGCGGAACAGTTCCTCGGGCGTAATCTCGCCTTCAAACATATGGCCCTGCTGGCCACCGAAGCCCGGACGGCCACCACCACCACCACCGGCAAACGGATTCTGCGGAGGGCCGCCGAAGCGGTTGTCGGGGTCAGTGCCGTATCGGTCGTACGTAGCGCGTTTGTCCTTGTCGCTAAGCACAGAAAAGGCGCGGCTGACAATCTTGAAAGCCTCGTCAGCATGCTCGTGGCCGTTTTTGTCGGGGTGTGTCAGCAGCGACTGCTTGCGGTAGGCCTTTTTGATATCGCTCTCGGTGGCAGTGGTGCGCACAGCTTCAAGGCCCAGGATGTCGTAGAAAGCAGTTGGCGAGCACTTGCGGATGCGCTGCACAGCAGCATGCTGCTCAGGCGTGACATCACGGCCCTGGTTGCCCTGGTTGTGCTCACGAGACCGGGCAGTGCTGCTGCCGGCGGCAGACTTGGCGTCGGACCCAGAGGCCGACATTATAGGAGAGGGGAGTAGAGAGTGGGTGGGTGGGAGTTGAGCGGAAGAGGGATGGAGTGGACTGAGGTCGAAGTCAGAATTAGGGCGAGCAACAAGATTGACGTGTTGGTTGTTGTCAATGGTGGTCTTAAGTAAGTATAGACTGTATGGACGGAGCAGCCAAGCGACAAGAGATCGAAGCTGGTCGAAGCAAGTCGAAAACCGAGACGGAGATTTGACGTAGGCGGAAGAAATGATAATTGGTATAAAAAAAAATAATAAAAAAATAAAAAAGCGAAAATAACAGCACGACAAAAGCTAGGTAGATGGGCTAGGTTTTGTCTGATAGGCTGATTTGACTGACAAGGTTTTGGTTGAGGTCGAGGTGGAACAGCCAGCCTTCTAAGCTTAATGGTGGTGAACAGCAAAAAAAGAAGGAGACGAGAAATAGTAAATAGACCAAACTCTACAGCGATATACAAGGCAAAAAGAACAGGCTGTCTTGCGTGGGTGAGGATTCCAAAGCAAGACGAAGAGGGGAAGGGGAACTTGAGTGTCTACGGGGAGACCTAGGGAGAGAAAGCACAGGAAATATATGAGAAGATGCAGCAGGAAAATACAGCAAAAAATAATACAGCAAACTGCAGAAGCTCCATAAGAATCATCCCAGCGTGCAACGCGCCTCTCCAACTTCACCTGCCCATTTCCTTCTTTATCCCCCAAACATCCTGCTGCACACGCCGCGCACAGCATGAAGCTTTTACTTGGTACAAGCTAAGCTTGTGATATTTCGCCCGGCCCCTGTCTATAGTCTCACGTGACCCCGTCAAACCCTCTCCATTCTAGGGTCGAGATGGTTAAACCCCGGCTCTTTTCTTCGACTAAAACATGCATCCGCCGACGTCACGGAAACAAATTGCCGGCGACCGGGCTTCATCTCCAGGACTCTTTCTTCCCTTCGCTGCCAACCACCATTCACTTGTCTATTTTTTCCCCGGTCTACCTTGCAATGTCTGCTAGCGGTGCTGATACAGAGGTGCTGCAGCACACCTTTCTCAGCCGCCTTGATGGCTGGGGCAGTAAGGGCTCTTCCTCATCCAGTACCGCTTCACGCCACCCGAGCTAACATTATCCATCTTAGAATCTTCCATGCCGCCAGCCGGTCTTGCCACTCTCATCACAGCGCTGCACTGGCGCCCGCTGCAGCCCGTGCCGGCACTGGTTCTCTCCCCGGCGCTGATCTTCGCCAGCTACGTCAACGTCGCCGGCTATCCAACAGACAGTGCAGGGCTGTCGGCAGGTGTCAGCGGACTCTATGCTTTATTGGCGCTGCGCCGCAAGCAGAAGATCCGTGCCAAGTTTCTGTCAACGCGCGGGATGGTGCGAGGTGCGGCTCTAGGCATGGCAGTGTTTAACTGCGCGGCTAGCTCGTATGTGTATGCCCGGGGTGACCGCAAAGAGGATATGGAAATGCGGATGGAAAGAAACCGCTGGGGGGAGTATGACGATAAGCAATGAGAGGCTGAGAGGAGGAGAAGGGGCGGGGTGGATTAGCCCACGGCAAGAAAAAAAGATGCGAAAAAATAGGATCCTCATCGGGCCGGGGAGCAGTTGAGTCTACAAGACTACATTTCACCATCTCTACGGTTCTTCCTACGAAGCCATCTGTGTATTATTACTACTATTACTGTCAACATCCACAAGACACAGCCCGGAAAATATTGACAATAAATTCAAGTGACAGAGGAAAGCGAATGTCACGCTGCACTATGCGTCTACACATAAAGCAGCCAGATGCGCGCATGAGCAAGTACATAACAGAGCCCATCTCATCTTGGTGTCGAGGAGAAACAATCGGCCAGGTCAAAATAAAAGCAATTGCTGATAACCAGCGAGCGGGAAATGTAGCAGAGAAAAGCAAGTAACACAGTAAGCCGCCCGTATTAGACATCTCAGCGCTTGATAAGTCTTAAGAGGGCACATTTCAAGCAGGGCAAAGGAAAAACAGTGAGACAAAAACACGCAAGTCGGGGACTGGTACCCGCGACGACAAAAAGGAAAGAAGGACAACAAGAGGGAGTGCGGTAGAGCAATAGCCTACCGACTCGCAGTCGATCATCGCAGCCATTTCATGGCCATACCGGTCGGTCATTGGTCACCTGACACGGCGGCCAGGGGGGCTAGCGAAGGAACTAATCTGCAGTACGTGGTGGACCAGATCAGGATCAAGACAAAGGCAAGAAGAATGGGATTGGCCAGAGAAAAATTAAAGGCAGGGCGGGCAGAGGAACGGCAGCGAAAGCAGTAGAAAGAGCGAAGGCCTGCCAGAATAGAGGCAAGGCCGGTGGGTATGACAGCGTAGCGGGAGGAAGACAAGGAGAAAGAGGGGGAGAGGGAAGGAGAAGACAAGAAGGGCGAAGACAAGATGCGGGGGGAGAGAGATCTAACATCAAAGTTGGCTAGATAGGCCAGGTCGCAGTCGCGGGCCTTTTCGCCAGCGTAAAGGTTGTACTCGGTCAAGATGTCGGAAACGGACCATCCAGATAGGTGGCGTAAGACGCCAATGACGCAGCCAGTGCGATGCTGTAACGGGGAATGTTTAGTCCATAGCCGCCTCAAGGGGCAAAGAAGGATGTGGGCGAAGAGACTGGGCGTCGGGTCGACCTCTCTGCTCTTGCCATCATGCTAGCACGTACCTTTCCGTGATTGCAATGCACGAGCACAGGCTGATTGCGTTCATCGCATACCGTTTCCACGATGGCATTCATGATATCGGCTGGAATGGCCTTCTTCTTGGTGCCCTCCATGTCTATAACACAGTGGTTGATGCCATTGGCGGCCATGAAGTGGGCGAATTCGGGATCTATGGAATCCTTTTTTACCAGAGTGCTGAAAGAGAACAGGGGAGAAGCGTCAGAAATAAAGCGCGGGAAGTGGAAGTGCGTGTATGCCTACGTGGTCTCCCTCATATTATCCCATGCAGCGAACCACGTAGCCAATACACGACAGCTAAAAGCAACACCAATATCTCTCTCTTAGTCTCTCTCTCTCTCTCTCTCTCTCTCTCTCTCTCTCTCTCTCTCTCTCTCTCTCTCTCTCTCGTCTCGCCTGCGCTTGAGCCCGCACCAACACTGATAGTAACTTACATGATAGTCTTGAGGCCCAAAGTACCCAGAAAAGATAGATTCTCCGTCTTGGGAAAGTCACTGCGGTAAACGGCGGGGGCCACGATGCCGAAATTGGCGGGGGGCTTACACGGGGCATTGCCAGGCTGGCCGTAAATTTTAGAAGTGGAAGAAGACAGGTCACTCATGCTGCTGCTGCTTCTGCTGCTGCTGCTATGGAGCTCAAATGCGGCGGTATTGACGTCATTGTAGGCCACCGCGGTCTGGTGCGGGCTGGGAGAGCAGTGCACAGGGTCCATGGTAGCGGCAGAGACGGACACGGGCATAGGAAGGGTGGACATAAGATGGGAGACGTCGGCGGCTGGCTGATAAGTTGTAGTGGTGCGTGGAGTGGAAATAGAAGCAACAGTGGCAATATTAGCATCCATATTAGGATTGGTGCTGTTGCGCTGTGGGGACGCGAGGGCTTTGCGGTTGGCAGTGGTGGTGGAAGCGGAGACAGAGGCAGCAAGCGCGTGTTCTGAGGAGCGACGATTGGATAGGACGAAAGCTGGTTGGGCCATTGTAGAGAATCGATGGAGACAAAAGAGAAGCAGAGTTTGCGGGGAGAAGAAAGGAGGAAGAAGGGGGTGGTTTTTTTTTTGGGGGGGGGGGGAGAAAATATCAGGAAGAGAAAAAGAAAGAATTAAAGAATTCGATGACGCACAGTGGATATCCACGAAGCGTTTGGGGCAGAATTTCGAGTGGTTTCTTAATTCTTTCGGCGTCTATTTTCTTTCCAGGGTATAAAGAATAGATGAAAGTGACAAGAAAGAATTCAATAGAAATCAGTGGCACAGAGAGGAAGAAGAAGAATAGAAATAGAAAGAAGCGAAGGAAAAGAAAACCGAGTTGTAGAAGAATGCATTAAAAAAGGGAAAAAAAAAGATTTAAAAAAAAAGATTTAAAAAAAAGAACAAAAAAATCAGAAAATCAGAAAATAATCAGAAAATAATCAGAAAATAATCATGTCCTTTAATTCTGCAAAGTCGGGCAACATCGCCGCCCGCCCCGTTCCACCCAAGAAGGGATCTGAGCCAAAATAGAATAAATAATAAATAAATAGCAAGTAACAAATAATAACTAATAACTAATAAGAGCTACCCCCTCCTAGTCCGTTTGGGTATTTAGACTGTCCCTCTGTCTCTGTCTAAAGCTGTTCCAGCGGCCGTCAGCTGCTGCTCACTGTAACCCACTGTAGCCCACACCATGCTAGCCACTAGACACCACTAGGCCTAAAGCCCTTCTAATGAGTTCCCCACTAGACGCGCTTAGATGAGATCGAGCTGATACACAAACACTACGCAACGACAATAAACACATCTTACCCACCCATTTTGGAGCAGCTTAGTTTAACTCCATCTGCAGTGTCTGCCTAGCTGCCTAACGGCATCATATCATGTCCGATGTCCTCTGTGCTGTCTGTACCTGCGTTGGTACTTTTCCTATTATCGGTCTTCGTCCCATAAACCACACCCTCGCCTTTGGCTCTTTTGCTGTCCCGTCTCGTCTCTTTCTCTAATCTCTCCTCTTCCCCAGGGGAAACTCGGACAGAAACCCCCAAAAATAAAATAAAAGCAAAATATCAAAACAAAACAATGGAAAACCTCCGCCGCCGGGTCCCGGTGGGCATAACTCGTCTAAGAGACAGGGGAAAGAGGAAAGAGGAAAGGGGAAAGAGGAAACGAGGAAACAAGGAAAAGACCAAAAGACCAAAAGAGGAAAGACCAGTGAGGCGTTTACGCCACACATCAGCATTCCCTGTGGCAGCGTTTGCCTCCCAGCCCGTCCAGTCCAGACCCAGGCGCGGCCTTGGTCCAATCCCGCCTCGCCGCGGCTCGTCGAGACTTCTGCCTCGGCGCCGCCCTTCACCAGCTCCTTTGGTCGACTAGTCATCAAGTGCTTTGAAATCGCTCTTCCATCGATAACCAAAGTTCCTCTTTCCTGCTTGAACAGTACTCCATCGCGTAATACTGTGATCCTGTTTTCCCTCCTCTCTCCCTCGCCTTTCCATCAACAAATGCTCCCCACGCCTCCCGGTGGCCAGAGCCCAAGTAAGCCAGGACCTCTTATCCCCCAAAATAAACATGCCATCCCACTTTGGTCTTTTTTTACTTGTTCACAATACTTTATGCTCCTCCTGCTGCCCGTGCCCGTGCTTTTCGACAACCCACAAACCTGTCATTGTCAAATCATAAAATGCAAGAACAACAAACACAACACGGAAAGCAGAGCACGTGGTTTGTGCTAGGTTATGGCTCATAATACCTTAATACTCGTCAACAGTGGGTGCATGGCGGCGTATAGTGGTGTTATGCAACGGTCACCAGCTGGACAATCATACCACACATACGTTGCATGCAAGAAAACCAAAAAAGAAAAGAAAAGAAACCCCCCCCCCCTTACCCTCCTGAAAGGGACAGTCTCCCCACAAAGAGAGCAGACAATTAATTGATGGCTTGCAAATCTTAACGTATCTACTTTCTGTCAATACCCTTTGCACTGCAAGCTGCAGACTAGTCTCCAAACGTTAGGGTACAGGGCTTCAAGCTGCACTAGCACAGTATGTTGAGACCGTGTAAATAGTATACACCGTGTGGTAAAACTGTGTTACACACAATTGGCCGCAAGATTTGTACCCCGTCAAAACTCGGTTTTCTCGTCAATTGCAGGATCGATGGTGTAGTTGGTTATCACGTTTGTCTAACACTCATCTTCGAATGGATGGACACAAAAGGTCGGCGGTTCAAGTCCGCCTCGATTCATTTTTTGCGACTCTAACCTCCCACTCCCTCTATTCAACTGCTTCCGTCGCTTTTCTCCTCCCGGCCAATCTTTTTGGTCATTGTTCTGCTTGCGCATAGACTCCACTACCCTCTCGAGCTAGTTGATAAAGTGCCTGATCGTATCCATTTAGCCTCCCACTACTCTCAGTATCACTCAATTCATTGCCTGAAAAGCCGGCGCTTTCTTTCTAGCCTTTTTCAACTTTGAATAGTCATGATACTAACGGATGGCTCTCTACTCTGGAAAATGCGCTACTGCAAGAGGCCGGGCGCAAATGGCTGATCTTGACTTTGGTCATAGATCTATATATTCACGCTCTTGAAAACAGCAGTTAGTTCTGATTGCAATTAAACACCAAGTTATGACCGACCTGGCGTATATAAATCGCAGTCTCTGGCTGTTGCTCTGGCTCCCTACTGTCCCTACATATCTCCCTCCGTATTTATCTTGCAACTATCAAGTCACTCGAACATAATCTTCCACTCTGAAGCCTTTTCTTTGCCCTGCCCCAAGCCATGCCGCCTCAACAGGCGGTTTTCGATTTTGGGTCGTCTTCCACGGCCACGCCCTCTGACCTTTGCCTTACCAGCCCACCGTCCTCTGACATTCCCACCAACGCAGTTCCCGCACTAGAAAGCACTGCTACAGCCAGTGACAACCCAAGAAAAAACAACGCTGCTCATAGTACCAACGATGCTTCTCCTGAGCCCAGTTCGCTGCTTGTAGTCACAAAAACTGCCGGCGACTCAGCGGGCGTGGTGCGTATGAAGGGCATCAACGCTATAACTACTCCACGAGACAAAGCAATGCTTTTCCTAGGCGTGCTAGTGCTCTCATGGGCATATGGACTGGATGGCACCATGCGTTACACATACCAGAACTACGCCACTGCTTCCTTCCACCAGCACTCTCTGCTCGCTACAGTAAATGTCCTCCGTGCAGTGATTGCCACGGTGGCCCAGCCAACGGCCGGCAAGATCGCCAACGTCTTTGGCCGCATGGAGCTTATATTCCTCGCCATCCTGTTCTACACCGTTGGTACCGCGATCCAAGCCGCCTCCTCCACAATGAATATGTTTGCGATGGGTGCTGTGCTGTACCAGATTGGCTACACTATGACCATTCTTTTGGTTGAAGTGCTGGTGGGAGATAGCAGTTCGACGCGTGACCGTGTGTGGGTGTCGTATATCCCCGCGCTACCGTTTGCCGTTAACACCTGGATTTCGGGCTTCATTGCTGACCACGTGCTGCGGACACTTGGCTGGGAATGGGGCATTGGAATGTGGGCTATAATTTTCCCTGTGTGCTGTATGCCGCTGCTGTATGTGCTGACCTCATTGGAGCGCCGCGCTAAGAGGAAGGGGTTGATTCCATCTACACCCAAAACCTCGTTAGCCGAATACTTCCATAAACTGGATGTGCCAGGCGTCATTCTGATTGCCATCTCATTTTCGCTGCTACTTGTGCCGTTGACGTTGGCAAGTGGCGCTGCTTCTCAGTGGAGGCAACCTTATATCCTTGTTCCTCTCATACTTAGCCTTCCGGCTTTTGCAGCGTTGGGATATTGGGAGGCCAATCTAGCCCGATACCCAATGGTGCCGCTTGACGCTTTCAGGGACCGCGGTGTGTGGGCACCACTAGTTCTGGCACTGCTGCTCAATCTGGCATGGTATATGCAGGGTGATTATCTATACACGGCTCTAGTGGTGTGCTTTGACTTCTCAGCACCAATGGCAGTAATCGTAGCATCTCTGTACTCGTTTGTTGGTACAGTGGTGGGCTTTAGCAATGGGCTATTGATTCGCCGTGTGCGCCGTCTCAAGTTCTCAATTGTGACAGGCACAATCCTGATGGCCATAGCCTTTGGTCTGATGATGAAGTTCCGCGGGTCGCCCACTTCATTTGGCAAGGCTGGAATCATTGTGTGCGAGTGTATTCTGGGCTTTGCTGGCGCTCTGTACCCCTACCCAACGCAGGCCGTGCTCCAAGCTCGCCTCAAGCATGAGCATCAGTCGGCTATGCTCGGGCTCTATCTTGCCATGTACCAAGTGGGATCGGCCGGCGGGAATGCGCTGTCAGGTTTGATATGGCGCCAGACTCTGCCTAAATTGTTGCATAAGAACATGCCGGGAAATGCGGCTCTAGCAATGGCAACCTTCCAAGATCCTATTGGCACGTCAGAAAATTTTCCCGTGGGTACGCCGGAGCGCACTGCCATTATCAAGTCAATCAGCAATGTTCAGTACCACTTGTGCATTTTCGGTCTTGCACTGAGCGGGCCAATCATTGGCATTGCAATGATGCTCAAGGACCACAGATTGAATGACAAGCAGACGCTAGCTGAAGAAGACGACCAGCTGGTCAATGAGAAGACAGGAAACACGACGGGTTAGGTAGGCTGTACAGGAGTAAAAAGAAAGAGAAGAGAACAAGAGGGCCGGTCAGTCAGTATTATTATGCCCAGTTACTTGGATCCATTCATCATCACCTATCTACAAATCTATGAGTATTTCTAACTTGGAATAGACAGCTAGCTGGTCTGCAAAAAAGTGAACCGAGGCGGACTTGAACCGCCGACCTTTTGTGTCCATCCATTCGAAGATGAGTGTTAGACAAACGTGATAACCAACTACACCATCGGTCCTCCGATCGGCGGTAAGATGGGGCATTAAAATACTATAAATTTGCTCCGATCCCGGAAGAAAAATAGCCGCCGCCGAGGCCTATGCCCGTGCCGAAAGCCGGCGGCCTTTTCGACTAGTTTACACGCGGTCGTCGCAGACCAAAAACACCAGATACCCAACCCTGGAAACCCGCAGACACGCCTTAGGGCTATGCTGGATTGAGAGCTCTCCTGGCCTAAGCGTCGGATCCTAAAAAAGTCATAGGAGTCGCTCAAAGTCTAAGCAAACCTGCAACCGCTGACCGCCCAGATGCTACTGGAAGATGACATCAACCAGCAGTTTCTGACCGGAACACGCCGTCGTATTACTGCGAAATAACAGTAGGTAGACGTAAAATAATACAATAACAATAACAACAAGAAAAATAGCCGAGACACATAACGTTCCGGCTATGGGATGGGAGACAGTAAACACATTCTAGTTCAAGCTTCAGCTATGGGCATAGAAAAGACACTATCGGGTCAACTCAAGTTCATGTTCAAGAAATGGTAGCATCCACTCGGGATCGGTGTCTCCACCGGGCCCTCCCTCCGTGTTTACCGTTACAAGGGTTTCACCAGGACAGAGCACGGCCATGTTTTCACGGTACGGTGCAGACTTCGACAAGTGTCACAAGCTATGGCAGCACAACTGTCCGCCTGGTTGCAAACAGCCAGTTATGGAAGCCGGGAGGTACGCCCTGGGGCTGTGTTGGATAGACCGACCTGGCGCCGAGGCCTAAGAATCCACGGGAGACTGCAACTGGCAGCCGCCAGTGAGCTGCATAGGACGACCGTGGTCAATATTTTAAATACAGCTACGGTAAGCATTCAACATAGACTAAGCCACAGACCAAGATGTACCAGACCAGAATATGAAATCATAGGCAAAACCGGTTGAAATGCTTGGGCCAGGACCTTGAGCAGGCTACTGGATGCAAGGGCTGACCTGTGTAACAGCTAGCATTAAGAGGAACCCCAACTTTGCTACAAGCAAGAACCCTAACAATACACCCTAGGGTTGTAAGTGCGTGCGTCGTGATCAATCTCTCACTACTCAGCATCATCCTTGCACAACGGCTAATTTATCGCAAATGGACATGGCATTCCATGTTTGGGCTTTGCTTCTCTCCTTGTTGTTGCCTGTATTGGGCTCTGGCTCATGGGTGATATTTTTCGGGTTATATTTCAACAAATAAAAGGCTTAGCAAGACCGAGATAGATGGTCATTTAACTTGCATTCAGATTCTGGAGTCGTCTCCGCAGTCCTGGTCTTTATCTGTTTTGGCGCGGGTCATTTTATGATTGAGTGTTGTTTCATAAAAGAACAGGACAGGAAACAAGGGAAAAGGGCATTTGGAGAGGGGTATCTCCCGGATGATAGGGGCCGGGGCTGGGGTTGAGT
Organism: Ceratocystis destructans; assembly: GCA_038407095.1. Classification (NCBI taxonomy): domain Eukaryota; kingdom Fungi; phylum Ascomycota; class Sordariomycetes; order Microascales; family Ceratocystidaceae; genus Ceratocystis; species Ceratocystis destructans. The sequence continues at coordinate 62,751 of JAXASZ010000991.1, forward strand.
GTGATGGAAGCTTGGGCGCTGATGTGCCCTGAGTCCTTCATTTTCTTCCCCCAAGCTTGGGCTGCTTTTATTGTTACCTGGAGCCTAAGAAGGGCCTCGTTCGAACGGCAAGAATTTGGATCGTCAGGGGCTTTTTTTTCTCTTCCTTTGCGTCCTCTTCTTGGGGGTTGTCATTTTACTTTCTTATGGTGTCCAGGAAACGGGCTGGCTTGTGGGTGTCACGAGCGGATAAGCAATGGAGGAGTGAGTCTTTTATTTATCTATTATGATGATTATTTTTCCCTTTATTTGTGTTTGGTGTTAAACGAAATGTGTCTCGATTCAAGTTTGGGTCGGCTCGGAACAAAGGGGAAGAGAAATAAAGACAAATAAAAGACAGAAGAGACAAAAAGGAGAGCTTGACATACATGCGTACATAAGTATAGCACAGCACCTGACAAGTGGTCAATGTGACGCACCGAGCCACGGCTGCTCGCTCATACTGGCCTGGCCCCGTATGCCGGATAATGCTAGTATTTAGTAAGTAATGCATACTTTGTTCATTTCGTGAAGGGTAGCAAAATGATGCCATGGGCTGGGATTTGTTATGACATATACTCGAGTGTGCTATATAGGACCTTTAAAAATTCTAGCTTCCTACTCCTGCTGCTGCTCCTGGAGGAGGCAGGGCCTTCCTTACGCATATCATGCACAACTTACACACGTTTTTGGCTTTAGTATGCATATGCAAATTTTACGAGCGACACTAGCGAAGATTGGATTCATTGTTCTTTGAAACTCCAGGCAGGAAGAAAGGGTTCTTTACTGGCGTAGTTAGCACAGCACAGTAAAAAGAGAGAGAAAAAAAAGCCCGTAATATAACAGGCTAAGATGGACAAGCCACAGCCAGGCGCCACGCAACACGAGCTCCCTGATTCAGTCGTGCGGTCACCAAGCCAGCTTCACTGGCTCGCGACAACGCCCACAACCACTGTGACGGAGCCAAGAGCTTGCGATTTGGTTCTTTGTTTCTTCAGTCAGCCCGAGTCTCAGACACTGGAGGAAAGGGGAGACCCAGGAGAAAAGGAAGCGAGAAGGGAAGAAGGAAAAAGAGGTACCAATGGTACCAGGCTTTGTTCCCGATTTGCCTTCCTTTTACTTGTATTCTTCATCGTTGCCTTGCTCTTAATTTTAGCAGAAGGCGGATGGATGGATTAGGAGAGTGAGCCCGGCTGGGGTTGCTTATCACGGTGCCTTCATGTCACCGTTGCAGTGCAGTCTTCTCCAAGCAGCGTGTGGATGTGGATGTGGATAGGACTGTTCGTGTGCATGTAACTGTCCTGTTTTATTGTGGGCAGGGACAAGAAGGGGTTAGAGAACTGCACGATCTAGAATCCCTCCAATGAAACAAGATTGTCGTGTGGTTATCTGCAGATGCACGGCAGCGGTTATCAGGGCCTTTTTCTTTGGGGGGGGGGGGGGGGAGGGGGGGGAGGAGGGGGTACATAAAAATCATCAAGGTAAATGCACATGTATGTATAATGATGTCTGGTATAGGCAAATAAATATGAACGTAAATAATATAGGTGCGCAATTCGGCTAAATATAAACATGCGAACAAACATAAACGTGAAAATAAAAGCATGCAAAGCATAAAAAGCAAATCTAGAAACAATTGTGCTTTCTTTTCTTGGCTCTTGTCTGGTGCTTTGGTGCTTTGTTTGCTGAATGGAATATGCCACGATGTATTCCTGCTAATCTTTGCTCTTCGCTGCGTATTTGCTTTTCTTGTCTTTTGCCTCTCCACTTCACAGCGCCCCCTCCCCCCTCCCCCCTCCCCCTAGCCGGTCCACCTGCTGTATTTAGGTCTGCCCTCCAGGGCTGAGGTCAACGGTCCTTGCTTTTTTGTGGCGGCTGCTTGCTTGTGCTCTTTGTACCGGCCTCTCTTGCATTCTGGTACGCTGCGACGCATTTTATGCCTTGTACTTGGCTCAGCCGTCTATTTATTTATTCTTCGTCTCTTGTTTGTCATATTCGCACAAGCCTTAGAGAGAAAGAGACTCAGAAAAGGATCAAGCTTCTTGTCTAGCTTCAAAGCTTTTTTTCTCCCCTGGCTCTTGTCAGTCAAGCAAGCTCTGACCAGGAGTGCCGCTAGGCGTAATTTATAGCTATTATTCATGTGCTAATATGAATCTAACAAGACGAAACGAGACGCGTGCGGTACTTGTCATAACCTTGTAACTTTGTGCTGGCTTATTTTGTCTGTTGGCAGGTACTTTCCGCCCACCTTCCCCTTCCATTTATTAACTCGACCTCGAGGTTGAGGGGATGGTCTTATCGCCCCTTATTCAACCTTGTCTTGTACCCCTATAGCCCTGCATACACTGATATTGCATGAGACGGTGTTTACAGAGACATCGGTGCTGTGGTTGTGGTAGTCTTGTGTGCTGTGATTGTGACTGAGCTAGTGCTAGTGCTAGTGCTTGTGCTTGTGCTTGTGCTCCAGTTACTATGCTGGTACCAGCAGGCAAGCGATGGATGGAGGGGGGGGGGGGGCAAGTTACAAGATGACTGAGCAGGG